>VXBO01010692.1:10000-28256 GCA_013400135.1 Rhinoptilus africanus | reverse complement strand
AATGAGTGTGAGGGTTTGGCTAATTTCTTCCATTAAGGGCAAAACACCGCTGTGGGTGGAACACTTCTCTGCTTTCACCATGACGACACAGACCTAACTGGCTGGACAGCTTCCTTCCAACAGAGAGCCCTCGAGACCTGTGCACGTGAAACACACACAGTTCATCATGGCTCGTTTCAGAGAAAACAGAGGGTTTTCCCCAAAATGAAAGGTAGGTAGGTAGGGGCAAGAGTGGTGGAGATCATCCAGGCGGAGAGTGCCGGAGTGAGCTGTCATGCCTACGTGACTCCGGCAGGAGGTACTGTGGCTGCTGGGCACTGTGTTTCGCTCCGACTCTCAGTTTGGACAATTTCCAAAATGACGGTATCTGCTCCAAAGGCTCCTAGAAACTCCCAAGATTCCTGGGCTCCCTAGCTGCTACCCTGAGCCCCCCTGAATAGCTCTCATTCCCCAGAAAAACAAGACAGCCAAAGCCCTCAGTAACAGCTTTACTGTCTTCAAAGTCTACTGTCAAATTTCTTCACTAAGCAGCTTAAAAAAGCGAAGCACACAGAGAGAGCCCACCCATGCTTGCACTAACCGTCTAACTGTCTGTAGCAGTAAGAGAGCTGGTACAACCATGGTGCGCCTCATTGGCCAGCGGAGCTACACCAGACGGAGGGTCAAGGCAAGCACTCCGAGTTAGGACGTGCTATAATTAAGGTACATAAGGTTAGGAGGTGCATAATTACATTCAACCATAATTACACCCACTGGTGACTGCGTTTTATGATATAGCCTTCAATTACATGACCACCTCCTTTCTTCTCTTCCCTATGGGATCTTCGCCTGCGCCAGGACCGTCCCCATGGCACAGTGCCGCAGGGTTGCCCAAGCTGACATTAAACATGGCATTCAGGACTCTGGGAAGTGCAGTAGCATTTGCATTGCACTCTGCTCAGGACAATTAGCCCTCATGTAAACTTAGGCTCACCATAGAGATGTCTGAGGAATAAGAAATCTGAGCTCGTAACTTAAAACATTCTCATGCAGATTTGCAAAAATTTACAGATCTGCCTGCGTGGCTCGTATATTATTAAAGCCTGTATTCATAACTCTCTGCGGGATCATGCCCCTGGTACCTGGTATCCTGCCCCACTCCCGGCAAAGCACTGTTCAGTTCAGCCAAACAGGGAAAACTCTGCTAAGAGTCATGTCTCGATTCGCAGCACAAATGCACGCGCAGAGCATGATGGACTCAAAGGCTATTACTGCTGCTTACACCGAAACAGTGAGCTGGTTTTTCAGATATACCTGGCAAATCTTTATGTGCACTCTTCTGTTACAGGCACTCACATGTCAGCATCGTGAAGAAATATTTACATTGTGAGTAGCTAATAGCAATCTTTCATAATAGCTGCTTATTAACATCTCCATACTTTTGAAGCATGGCAGAATCATCGTTTCAGTGATAGTTTTGAAATAACTAACGCAATGGCAATACAGAAACTTAACTACCCATAATCTTAGGCTGTCTGTCTGAAACAAGCGTAAATAATCTATACAGCAATTACATTGGTGGCACTAAACCACAGTCCCAAGTGACTTTTAAAAAGATACCACTGAAGTATGTATCTTCTTATAATGTAAAATTAGACAACTAAATCACTGGTCTATAATACAAACGTATGTGAAAATTCAAGAGGATTACATGCACTGCGTGAAGCATATGAAGACCTTATTTTGGTTTAATTAGCAACATAGCTATCAAACCTAGAAATGAAGAAATTGAAAAAAGAATTTTAAAATATGCACCTATCAGACAAATATGAAAAAGAGGTACCAACGTACTAAAGGAGTCCAAGCAAGAAGAGACCACAGATTTCAGATTTAATTTATTTTTAATTTGCTGTGAGCAACTCAGGAAACTACTCTATGAAATAACTCAGTGAGGGTACTTGCCGTCCTGCAGCAGACCACTTGGCATGGCATTCTTGTTCAGCACCACAAATTCCATCAATAAAATTTCAGCAAGATTTTCGGCAGCAGGAACAGAATGATTTCCACCTTCCCTTAATCACACTGGACAACCCAGAGCTGTTACGATTCAGTGCCCCGGAATAACTGGAGAATGTTATTTGATACACTACATTACACTGGGATAAATAAGATTAAAGATCTTATTATATAACTCGAAATAAATGTTTCAATAAAGTTGTATTCCCTTCCTCCATCCTCCCACAGCAATAAATATTTTAAAACTCAATCTCTTATTTATATGCTGTTTAAAACCACAGAGTTTTCTTACCAATATCTCCTTTACTCTAGTTCATACTCCTGGTGACATCTTTTCATGTTTCCACTTTTAAAAGTTGAAACACCGTGATATTAGATTTCACTATCAAGGAAGGATTAACTCTGAGGTTGAAGATTACAGTCACCTTCCTGTTTACTCCTATAATTACCACTCATTCAAGTGTCATTCCAGTTTTAGTTTCAACACATCTTCCAATGAAGTACACATCGTCGTCATTTGGCAAGTTGCTTTCCTGCCCTTGGCATTAAATGCAGTGCTCCTTTCTCGGTGTGTGACATCTATATTTGCATCTGTCAGCCTGGCACCCTTTCATCCACATCTCCAAGTGTCGGGCGTAGAGGAGAAGCCACATGGATATCTAGCCCATTCTCCTCGCAGCAGCAGCCTTGACAATAGCCGTTCTCACCAGTAACTGCCAGTTCTGGCTTTGATGTCTGGTGTTGTGCGTGCACTTCTGGGAGATAGCTCTAAATTCTTCCTTCAATCTTTGAGCACACGATTGATTGAAATAACTGCCTTGATGGTTTCCTTATCTGAGAGAGAATATCTCTGTGTCTCTCAGGCTTTGCATTACAGCCACAGCCTGAGATTTCAGGCCTAATGGAGAACCTAGAGGCAGTACTAACGCATACCAGTTAAATAATATGGTGGCTGAAGTAAACCTGTCCCTTACACGAAACACAGAATTTTCTCTTTTTTAAGTTAACCAGAAAGTTACCTTAGCAGACATTTAAATATTTGATGATCCTCACAGTTCATTTATTCTGTTAATGCAGGCTGACTAGACAGTTCACTCCAAACAGCTCCGCTGGCTTTTAGCTGACCTGTATCAGTGAGTCCCTCCTGAAGATTCACTTCCACACAACAGCCACCTGAAAACTCCTTACGCATGTTAGAGTAAAACTTGACTCTAAACCTGACCATTCTATAAAAAAGGGTTATTTATATATATATATAAAAATTCTATAAAAAAGGGTTTTTAGGGAAAGGAGTATTTCTGTAAGCAACTCAATTAAAAAATAATAATTTTCTCCACTAAAATGTCATTCTAAAGGAATTTTTCAACAAACCCTACAACTGACCAAAACCTAAATGATACAAAACCATCTGATGACATAAATGTTGTTTAAAAAAAGTCATGCTATTGAAATCCAGCGCTCCAATTAAAAATATATGTCAACATTTAAAATATCAAAATATTGTAACCAGTACCGACTCTGACAAACCATACCAAGAAACTCTTTCTCAACATACTTTTATAAATCATCATCTTACACTTAAAAGTTACTTTCTATATGTGGTAAATTATAGTGTGGGCCTGTAGACCTGCCTGCAATTTAGGTTGCCCAACACTTCCTATTATTATAACCTGTTTTCAATTGCTTTGAAATTTGCCAAACTATAACTGTTTGAGCTGAAACCCCCCCATTCTTAATATACTCTCCAGGCTGCTTTTGATGAGGAAAATTTCAGCTGAAATCAAAGCAAGGTATTACACAAATTGTTTCAATAATTAAAAACATCTGCTATCCATGCTCCAGAGTAAATACTTGAAATTTTGTTTTGAAATGTCCTTTCTGCTATTGTCATGAAGATACACCGACATGTACTCAGGTTATATATACTTCTAAGAATGCGCAGCTCGGTGAAAACTTGCTGCGGTTGTATAGCTAAAAAAACCTCTGAAATATCTAGAAACGCTCGAAATCTCCCACAGCTCTTAGAGGAGGCTCAGCTGCAGATGAGCCGTTTTATCCCACGCAAGGGCTCCCTCCAGGCCAGGACCGCAGGGCTGAAGCTGGGCAGACTCCAAGAGCAGCTGCTCGGCATCGCAGGCTGCGGCAGGACTGTGGAAGCGCAGCTTGTCCCTCCGGTGCCTTCGGTGAGCGATCTCCTGGCAGCAGGTAAGGGGGTGGGAGGGAGGTCCCCGATGCTAATGCAGAAGGAGCAGTCTGCAAGGGGGCTCAGCGAGCAACGTTTCTCCATCTTAGATCTACGACACAAAACCGTAGACTGTGAGCTGCAGTAAGCTGTTACACATAAATCAGTGCTGCTGAAAAGATTACCGAGATAGTATCTCCTTATTTCCTTTATGTTCCCAGTGGACCGTGCATACATAATTAAAAACAAAACGTACTTTTTGCCCCGTGTCTCCTAGTGTAACTTAATCATTGTGTCCTTGTGAAACATCTTTGAAACAGCTATTTCTCTACGTGCCAGCGGCATTTTTTTTCCCTGAAACCAATGATCTAGTTCCTCACTGGCAACCACAACAGCACCAGCACCTGTGAGCTGCGAAACGACTAGCACTAGCGTCCGCAACGCCCAGCGTAAAGGGCCCCATCTCTCTTCGCCCAAGTTCATCAGCTTCTTCATTGTAAGAAAATTCAGTGCCAAAAGCAATGCATTACAAGGCTTAGAATTCAAGCCTCTTTAATCAGCAGAGGATTTGTTCAAGTGCTCTCAAAGTAGGGGTGGACTTGAACACATGTTGGTGTGTGTGTCGAATCAGGCAGAGAGCATGTAAAGTAAATCATTATTTCCATAGCAGTTCCAATTGGGAATTTTGGTCATTGAAATTGTACTAGTCAGCATAAAAGCTGAAATATTGTCACTTCCCCCATATGAAAATTACTCCAGTAGTTTATATGCCTCTTTTTATAAAAGATACTAAATACTGGCCCTTAATTTTATATTTTTGCCTATATAATAAATGATGCATTCATATTTGTGTGTTCTGGTGAAAAGTTATAGCTATACAGTTCTTCCAGTGAAGGGCAATTTTACCATCACGTTACTGATTCCTCTTTATTCATACTCACATCTCCTGCAATCATACCAAATCTTTTACCAAACCTTCTACTTTTCTAGCTGAACATTATTCCCCTCTTGCTCCCCTGCCACTGCCAAATTAAACCCTTTACTGCACCTAAATACAGGGTCTCTACAGAAAATGGAGATGCCACCATATCCAGTAAGTATGGCCTAGGGATACAGGCCTCCTTGCTTACGCTTTCAAATCCGAGAGACTCATTGTTTGGCATTTGCCAAAACACTCACCTTCTCTAGGTTTCACCTTTTTACATGTAGAGAGAGGTATTCTTATCCTTGTTATCCATTCTGTAAGATGCTTTAGACAAAAAATGGTCAGTAAGAGGAACATAAAAGTTTTCAGATGTTAGGCAGGTTACCATTGTACGATTTTTCAGCTCCCTTAACAGTGGCTCTCACTGAGCTCAATAGTTTCTCATTCTCTGAAAATCACCTTCACTTAAATAATGAACCTCGGGCTCTGTAAACATATAAAATTGTAGCCATAAAATGCTGTTAATAAATACAGGTTACACATATAGGAGTTATATTTTGTGCTTGGGGAAAAGTCAAGTGGCTATTTATACTCACTCCCTCCTTTTCTGCCAGCAGAATGAACAAACGTAAACTTACAAACATAAAGCACGTCGGGGTGGAAGTAGCCACAACACAGGTAAACAGGCTTCAGACAGGCACAACTGCTACCAGAAGACAAGGCACAGCCAGGACGTATGAAAAGACACCAGGGGAACTTGTAACCTTCATGCTCAACCTGCATTTGCAATTTAAGAAGACTCAGGCTCTCTCTCTAATGACAACCTGATTTAAAGTACAGGAATATTACTTTAAACTACTCTCCATTCAGCAAGCTCTTTGAGGTGTATTAAAGACGCATCAAAAGAATCATGTATTATTCAAAGGTGTGCTCTTGCTTACACTGAGGTATCAATTTGCAAGTCACGTACAGAAAGTTTTTTAACACTGGAGGAACCATTTTGGAATTCACTAGCATGAACTTATGATATCATCCAATTATAGATAAAACTGCGCAACAGCTAAATCTAATTAAATGTCAATAAAAAAATGATATTCTCTCATACTTTCTTTTAAAATAAAGCAATTCTTTTTCATTAAGTCTATAAAAGAAAATTAAGGCTGTTATTTACTTAGGCATCTTGTTGATTTTTATTTGTATGACATGCAGCAATATTTTACAAATAAAGTCATTATTTGTTTTATATAACAAACTGAACAACCTTCCTTAGCCAAAATTTCTCCTTTGAGGATAACTAGCCGAAATCAGAAGAGAAAAAGCCAATATAAACTGTGTTATGCCTCAAAATTAGGTATCATCATACCAGTTAGATGCTAAGCTCTGTGATAAAATCCTGAGTAAGACACTCAGCGTTAGAAATGACTGGGAGATTTATTCTCTTACATTAAAATTTTGTGTCTGAAAATTCCAATTCTGCTGCTGCCTAAATTTATTTTCCTTTATTTTTATGTTCAGTGCTGTCTTCTTATTGTCATGCTTCTGCACAAAACCAAAACTGCCTTCTTTTTAATGAAGTCAGCACTATCTTTACATGTTTGATGCAACTTTCTATTGTAATTAATGCTATACATAATTCAATAAGAGGAAAATGATATCAGCAAGTGAAACATCCTTGTTGTCATGATGAAATAATCTAGAGAGGCATCATTTTTTGTTACAGATATTGGCCAGGAATAGTAATAAAGAAGTTTCAATACCCATTTTTATTATTTTAGGAACTTTGTTGATAACTAAACAAATGCTACTCCAATAGGCATATTAGGGATTTATTTGGAAAATCATTCTACAGTGGCACAAGAAGTCACAGTGGTGCAGGTGTGACGTTGACAAACAATGCGCTAAGTTACGGAACTAAGCCCATGTTAATCAAGTACGAGTATTAGGCAAGTAAGACTTCTACTCTCCAAGGCTTCTCCAACCCAGAAAGCACTTAAAGAGGCTTGAATCGTCTCTTTTCCTCCTCTTGTTTTGAGAGAGTCAGTCTCAGTCTCTGCTTTGCCTGTGGACTGTTCAAAGCACAAAATTTTGAAAACACAAAGCTACTCTGTCACCTTTTCAAAACCAGGGAATCCCATCACCTTTGGACAGGCAACAGGAAACGGCACCCCTTCTGCTGCAGCACCAATCTATCTCTCACAGCCTTGTTAGTTATCGTTAACTTAGTCTTCTAATTTTAAGGTGCTTAAGAAGATAGTATGTTATATAGCAAATGTAACTCTCGCCATTCCAGCCTGGGCACTTGTTACCATCTGAGAATTTGCAATGCCCAGACACTGTCCCAGGTTTTACATATGCTTTTGCCAGACCAGGATTTTCCACCTACGCTGGCTTTTTTGCCTTGAAACCTATGGACGGGTTATAGTATATCTGCTTCTGCCCAGGAGAAAGACCGTAAGATCCAGTTATGTGAGTAAACTGAATAGATTTTTCTCTGGTGTGGAAATAAATCTTTCCCTGTGATCCTAGATCATGTCTTGGAATTCATTATGCAGTTCTCCGTGTTTTCTCAGTGATCACCACCAGTTTTCTGTAAAGACCGTCTGAAGGTAAGTTTTGGTTTGTTGTTGGTCTTTTTTTCTTCACGGGTCCTATCTCATAAAGGGTTCTGAATTTTGTTTTCACAAAGGGGAAGAACAACCACAGGTGGGAACAACCACTTTAATAACATGCCATTCTTTCACCACAGCAAGCTTGCCCTTGTACACCCAATTTATGTTCTAACTAAGCAAAAGTATCAACCCAGTTTAATTTTTCTCCTAAAAAACCTGACCCACTGTGTTCTGACGCAGACATCATGCTATCTTTCTATTCAGGCTAAACAGACCATTTAGGAAGGCCTCTTCCCTTTCTGCCTTTGTGGCAGACAGGTTCCTAGGTACAGCCCTACTGAGAACTTACCACACTGGATAGCAGGTGGTGCAACAGGACTGCTAGAATAAAACCAATTTGTGATTTAAGCAATTTCCATTAGAACTCAAGCAAACCCAATATCCCTCCTAGGGAACAAGAGAGATGAAAGCCAGACATATTAGACTTAATCCATGCTTTTACCAAGTACTACGTCACTGAAAAAGTGTGGTTCAGTTCTTGAGAGCCATCCTAGACTAGATGTTCCTCCTTCAGGAGAAGGAGTAATGCTGAATGTCCGCAGCAGAGTAAATGTGCATACAGAAAACAACCTGGAGGAAAAGCAGTCAGTGATTTGCCAGTAAATGAGAAGATCTTCGGGTGTGTTTTTTGTCTATATGCAGATTCACGCTTGCTCAGTCTTCCCATTACCCACGAAGTTCCATTAGACATGGTGGAGGGGCCTATGGCTGGACGTACCCAGGGTTGACCATGCTTGATGGGAAAGAGAATGAGCATGTCCCTGTAGGAATAGATAAGGCATAGGCATACCTGGGCATAAGCACATTTGCCATGCCAATATGTATACAAACAACATATCTAAAACACCTCTCAACTTCTGATGATTTCTCTTTCCTCTACAGAATGTGAGCTTTTGTTGTATAAAAGTAAAATTTAATTCCAAGGGGCAAATGCTATTAATGCTATCAAGTTTAATTGCATTATATTAATTAATATTTTACAGATAGATTATTTAAACCCTGTAATCTCTATGGGTCTTAGTTCTGAATTTTCATTACAATAAAAATTCTCTTCTTGACTACACTTGAAATTGAAAAATAAACTTTTAAAAAGTTATCAAGCTGACTAAAATGCACTCCTCTCAGTGCATCCTCTCAAAGCACAATGTGCCATATACCTGTGCTTTGAGACATTTCCCATTAATGTTTTAGGCCAGAACTCATGTTTATAGTATAGAACCAATCAGTCCTTGTAAAAAACCTTTTATTACTGGCAAGATTCATAACATTTTATACATTATATGGTTGTGTAAATCTGACAACATTTCTGATCCTTTGCCAGATTTTGGTTGTAACTTATCTTGGATGTTGAGCCATGACCGGTTCTTAGCAAATAAGAGTTTAATAAAAGATAAGGAGAAATACAAATTGCTCAGTTCTTTGCCAAGTGCTTCTCCCAAGTTTAAAGCATACATCTCAGCTAATGGGTTGCCTAAATTCCTGAAGAGACCAACACTAATGGAGAGGCGAGGGAGAGGGTAAAATACGCATTTAGCCTGATAGCGAGTCCAATCAGAAAGTATTAGCTCTGCAAAAAGAAGTCATCTGCTAAAGCCTAACTGAAATCTGGAAATTCAAAGGGGACAACTCAATGAAGAAAAAGCAACTAGCTTTGGCTAGTTAAAAGTCCTATTTGTAACAATAACCTGGGAATACTGTTCAGGTTCTACTTTCTACAGAGAAAAATACTGCCTTCCTCAAGCAGAAATCAGAGGATAAGTTTATACTCTGTCACACGGAAAAAAATATTTGTCTGCTCAGTTTTCTTATAAAGGCTTGTAAATCTCACAATTGTGCAGTTAAAGAAAAATATTTCAGGTTAAAATGTTCACTTAATTTAAAAGTGTGTTGGCCATTTGCTTTTGTTTTCCACTAGTGGTTTCAGGGGCAAAAAGTCTTCAGCAGTGAATTACATTGGGTAGTTTTACACCTCTGCCCTGCATAAACATGCAACCAACTTCTGTTGCTAAGATAAGATTTACTGAATTGTAGAGCTTCAAAGAAAAAAGCATATCTCCTAGAAAAGCTTTCACTTGTCTTGAAGACATTAAGAGCTGACAACTCTGCCAATTTTCTGAGCAGTTTGGCCCAATAGTTAGTCTCCTTCACTCTGAAAAATGCTGCTGTTTTCTCTTTGAAATGACTGGCCTCAGCTTCCAGCTGACATTCTCCTGCTAAATAGCCTTTAATATGTAATGGAAATACCTAGAGACTATAATTGTCATCACAGAATCTTTTTCTTTTTTTTTTTGCTAAGCTGAAAAGATAAAGTCTTTAAAAGTCATCTTGGAAAGTTCTCCATCTCCAAGATAAACTCTGTGGCAGCTCTGTTCTGCTCTTCCTCCAGTTTCCATACTGGATCAAACAGTGGGCTGATCTGATATAGGATCCTATCTCTAGCAGCAGCTAAAAGCAGATGTCTAGAAGTATGAATAGGGCTGCCATATATATTTACTTCGATATTCTTCTGATCCCCATCCTCTACTTTGCAGGGACTTCCTAAGGATGAAAAGGGTTTTATGTATTTAAATAACCTCCATTTCTTCTCTTCTAAGACTAGAACTTGTTGAGTCTTATTTTGAACCCATGCAAACCTACTGCCTGTACAATACCCCTGGAAAGAACTTCCACAGCTCTATTCTATACACAGAACCGCCTGTGTTTATTTGGAATAAGAAGTTCTGCTAGCCCCAGGTAAAAAATCAGGACGGCAAAACTGTGTGCGATTGCTGTGCCCATTTTACTGCTACGGTATACAGAAATAGCATCAGTAACCTGCACTTAGGCAATATTCTTGCACTTATCCAACATGAGATTGCTTAACCATTTTTGCTGTAGTCTCGTAACAACTGAGATTGAACTATCGTAACCAGCCTTTAGGTATTTTCAGAAGGCAGTACTCTGTAGAATACAGTCCACCAAGCTGTAGTTTCAACCTACATTTTTAGTTACTACAGGCATGTTAAATCTTACTTTGTGAATGCTACAGAAATTTTTAGGCTGAATGCCCAAAGCTTTCAAACAATCCAAAGAATTCTATATGACTGCTTGTTTTGGTCACTTGCTTGCAAATTTTATCACCAGTGATTTTATATTACTGGCCCCTACTGATCTCTGAAGCTTTTAGATCACCGTACCCTGCTCAATGATAATGCTACACCAAGAATTACTCTCTGAGAATAGTTAGCTGTTCTTAGTCCGTTTTACATATTCTCTATTGATACTCTATATTGTAATTTCAAATGAAAATAGACAGGACTAAGTCAAATACCCCTTACATCTCTCTACAATCACCTTGATCAGGCTTGTAATGGACATATACGATCATATCAGGCTTGTCTGACAAAACTTGTTTTTCATCAAACCACTTGCACTGCATGAATTACACTCGTTCAATTCTTCAGCAACAGAACCGTATCTCTTCTTTCCCAGGGTTTTGCTGACTTGTGACCAATAGTCACCTATTTGCTCTTTTTGAACGCTGGAACTCATTAGCACTGTTCTAGTACAATGTCATATGCTCGGTGTCCCAAGATCAACAGCACTGCCAAAAAATGCCTCACCAATTCTTGTAGGTTTGTAGAGTGCAAGTCAGTAAATGCTACTCGTGTAAAAATATTTATTCTTAGTAGGTGTTGCTTAATATCCTCCTCGCTTAATGAACTGGAAAGTACCCCATTGTTCTCATATGATATGATTACATCACATTGCTTCTTTCTAAATGCAGAAGAGAAACAGTAACTAAACATTGTGGGTTTTGTCATTTGCAATGTTAGCATTTCCATCTAGTAAAGGGCCTGTAACATAAATGGGATTTACTAGTTCTTAAAACATTAAGTTATACATCTCATTGTCTATAATACTTTCATCCATGTATTTTTTTTTCTTGACAGTCTTAGCCTTCTTTATAATTTTTAACACTTCACAATTCCTCATTTCCTACTATTTCCTACTTCTGACTCCCCACTTCCGTTTTGTTTATTTTTAATTGCCATTTTTACTGGTAAACAGATTGGTTCTTACTGAGAGTTGTTCTCAAAAAATTTTATGTTTTGAAATTGTGAGATTTTGGGCCAACTGAATTTTAAAGACATAGCACTTCTCATTCACAATTTTTCTTCCAATAATTTTACTCATTGGTTCTCTTAGCACTGATATCTTTAGCCTTTTTAATTCATCAGGAGCATAGTGCAAATGAGTATTGGTTGAGTCTATCCCTTGTTATTCAATACTGAACAAAATTAGGTCATGATTATTGGTTTCTAGGCAACCATTAACTTCCATTTCATTTAATTAATTTGTCTTTATCTATCCTAATCAAGTCTAAAATAGATTGATTGTTGTTTGGTACCATGTCTTTTGTATCATCTACACTTTTTACAATGGCTAATGATGATCAGCTATACAGAATTTCCAGCATAGGCCCTACAAACTGAAAATCCCCCGTAACATGACACTTTTTTCCTTCCACCATGGGAAATAATTATTTAAAATATATTCATGAAGAAAACAGTGGTGAAACAAAAATGAATCTCCAGATGTCAGGAAGAAGCACAAGTATTCAAGCAACAAGCTGGCGCAAAATCTCACGTTCTTTGGCATGCAAATAAAAAGATAAGAAATTTATTTGTAGACAAGCATGTCTTGTTTCTAATTCATAAAACAATAAAAAGCATTCAGTAGCTTTTCACAAACTAGCATGCATTAAGCTAATGTCTTTTTCCTGCTATCTGCCTCTGATACCCACTCCAACCCTTCTACAATTATTGTCAAAACACCGTTCTCCAACTTCATTCTTCCATTTACTGCCTGCCTTGCTTTTCCTTTGACTTGTTCTACCACTGAACCTCCTGACCTCTAGCCTCTCTAATCCCTGTCAGTAACCACTCACTATGCAACCAGCTCTACACTCCTGGAGAACCCCGCGAGGAGTCTCCCTTTAACCTAACCACCCTCCACTGCTTCTGAAGGTTATTTGGAAATTGTTTCACTTTCCAGAGAGGAAGCTGAGATCTTGACCTCGTAACTCACTTCTCATTGCAGAAATGTAACAATTTTGGTATGAGTATCTCTCATACCAAATGACTACAGCCATTAGAATTAGTTGTTGCCTGATTATCTTTTAAAACGGGGCTTAATAAAATTGTTTGTCAAACAAAGTCACTAGTTGACTGACCCTGATAAGTGATTAAAATTGTCAAGGTTTTTTTTCTGCAATGCTGTTACATTAGTGACATAGAGAACTATTTGTACAGGAAAACCAACCGTAGTAGCATTAGACACTCAAGTGACAGTCAATACTCCGCCTACCACTACAAATATGGACTCTCTACATCTTAGTGCTCTCCTACTGAGTCAGCCTAACAACCGATAGCCACCACAGCTCAGAGAACAAAGTTTAAACATTTTCTTCAGGCTGCCTTTACTGCTTAGGTTTGACCACATGACTCGCAAGCAATGCAGAGACAGCCTATATGGTGGACCTACGTCAGACAGCTGGCAGCAGGGGCTGCTGAGGCCAGCTGTCTTGTGACCCAGTTGCATGGCCAACTCTTGCAGTGAAGGAGCAGAATGACAAAGCCATTGCCTGTTATCCACTTCCTGAGTGGTTACCACAACTCTCTCACGAGTCTCACATTTTACCCTCTGCCCTTCATTTGGAGCTTTTGCTGTGAAGCCAGCCAAAGTCCACTGCGAATTTCTGACAGAGGAAATACTTCATCCAAATACAATGAAATTCTAAGAAGATATATTACTAACTTGGAAAGGCTCCTGTTTGTTACAGACTAAGATTACAACTTACTTTTTTATTTATTGCAGTGAATACTTAAAGTTGGGTTGGAATAAACACAGGCTTTTGCTGTTTTGAAATTTAATTCAGTAGAAACATAGGTTTAGCAACTCTAGAATAGGCTGGATTTTGCCAGATACCTAACTCTTGGCACATTTAAATGTATGTGATTGTTCCTGTGCAGTGTCAAGGCAATTAACTCCTGTTTCCAAAGCAGTAGTAGTATTCCCTGTTTTCTTGGGAGACTTTATATTACAGCCTTGGAATAGCATCAGAATAAGTTGTTTCCTACACAGACAAAGTTTCACGCCAATGAGGGAGAGCTGCAAAACCATAAAAGACGTCTTTCTGCAGATTACCTTTTCTGTTCCAAGATCAGGTCTTTACAATAAGGACTGTGAACACGAACTTGGTTCAGAAGGCTCCAGGAAATCAGAAGAAAAATTAGCCAACAAGTTTGATATGTTACCACATTAAGATGTTTCAGAAACACTTCAGAACATACCCACTAGCCTTCTGTGTTGAATGCAGTTTTAGCCAAAGATGATCTGCCATAATTATGGCCTTAATTACAGTCAGAGGGAATTGTCTTCTACAAAAACAAATTACAGAAAATCTTATTCTTTGGGACAGGTATAGAACATAAGACTTTCATTTGTGGTAACAATGTGGTCTAGGTTTTTCTCCTGCCTACACACATAGATAACCAGCTGATGCTAACATAACTGTACAATCATGTAGATATTTTCACATATATGTAACAACAGACACTCTCCTGCACTTCAGTACCTTCATTACTATATAACACACACAAACACTCTCTGAAGAACAGCAAAATAAGTCAGTCAATTAAATTATCACCATTAGCATCAATACTGCCCTAAATCTAACTTTTAAATAATCGTATAACTTCCTATCATCACATATTTTTCTTTATAATTACTGCATTTGCAATTATCTACCTGATCTGAGACTGCTAGTTTATGCAGAGAAAGGTCTCCCTCATGTGGAAATATGCCTACCAGTTGTAAAATATAAACTGCATTTTCCTTTGCAATACAGGTTCCATTGCTTAGATTTGCAGATTCATTTTTGCAAAGCATCACTTAGTGCACTTTTTACAACATTTTAGTTCATCAGAGCTTATCATTATAGTGTGAAAGGAAAAAACACGTTTGATAAGATAGGATCACAAGAATTTAAACACATTGAAAAAGAAAGCAAAATACTGGAAAATCTAGTCAGAATGTAAGCGAAATTAATCTAGGCAAAATTCACAGGTTTTAGGATAATCTTGCACCCACCAGTCCCCTCAGTTTTCCTTTACAGCTCTTCTGAATACCGTTCAAGGTGTTTTCATATATGTGATTTTCATGTATTGCATTTTAATGACCAAGCAGAACTACGGTCTAAAACTGCAACTGACTATGACAAGTTAGAAATAAATAATTATGTGCTCTGGTAAAACTACCTGGTTAATATGTTTGGCTACAAACATTTATGTTTCCTCACATCCGTAACTAGTGTGGTTCAAAAATAAGCCCTGTTAAATTTTCCATTCAAAAACCAATTAAGCTCTTTTTTTTCCCGCCCTAGTTTCAATGCTTTAAAACACACAGATATATAGTGTCAATGGAACGATCACAATTGTGGGTTTTTTCCACTTAACACAAAGATTTGACCCAAAGTGAATGCTTTCAGTTTTCTTTTGCTAGCAAAAGAGGAAGTCTTTTGAGTCTATCAGGCACATTTTCTTACTTTGTGATTGAGCAACTAAACAAAAATACCAACCACATTTACAGCTATGGTTCAAATATCTAAAATATATTGCTAGTAACCAAAAATTAAAGTTTGTTCTTATACATGTCGTAATACCAAAACCGAAGTAAGGTATGATATCTAAAGACAAGAAAAGTGCACTTCGATTCACAGTTTTATTTGGGTGGTGTAGAATTGGCTTGCAAGACTCATTTTTCCTGATCTTGCAGAAAAACCGCAAAATAATTCCTCAATCACTTCCACACTCCCATGGCTGAAATGATTAAATCTATGAAGCCTTTTTTTGTAGCACCTGTGCATGCTACACTGGAAAGGACTAAGAAAACCTTGGATTTACTATTACCCTCCCACTGGGGACATCTTCTCCCCTGCCTTGCTTATATGTATCTCAAAATACTTCATAAATCAATGGAAACCATTATAATTGCTGAAGTATAACTTTTCAGTGCCTGTGTTGATCTAATTTGGAAAACAAAGACCTGATCTGTGATCATCAACAAAAAAGAAAAAGTGGTGGAAGAGCTGCCAAGGTCAGAGATACTGGCTATTTTTCCTCAGTAAAGGGAAGGAAATGGTAGCTGACATGGTAGAGTTTTTTCTCTTTTCAGTTATGCTGTATAAGTATAAATGATACAAAAATTTAACATGAATCAGAATGAAGTCTGAAAGTATCACAAAAGTGTCTGCTGTAAAGTGAAAAAACACAAACCTGTAAAGGCAGGTTCTCAGTCTTGAAATTCGTCAGGAAGCTAGACTGAACCCAAATCATGATGAAATCAAACACACTTCCTCTCCATCAAAGACATTTTTTAGCCATCAATACAATAGAAGAATACAGAATAAGAATGAATCTGTTTCCTTTATTGCTGGTAGTGTCCTTTTTTATCCCCTACAGTTTTTTAATTCATTCACAAGACATAGTTTAAGTGTATTTATTAAGAAAAACATGGCATCAACTCCCCATATTGATTACTATTATTTCATAACAATTCAAAAAAGTTACCATCCAAATTCCTCAGCTTCTGTGCATCTCAGAATTTTTTTCCCTGATGTGTTGAATTTTGTAGTCCTCTACAGTTTTTAAAAATTACATTTTTGTTTATACAATTTAAAAAAATCATCAAAAAGTGACCCAATTTCCCTAGAAGTGATACATAGTTAAGATGTGAAATACACTGACATTTCCAGCTCATTCCATACTTAAATGCCATTACAAAGGAACCATAATTTTACTGAACACATAGTCCCTTACTCAGTAGGAAAGCCCTCTGGCTTGGTTTACGGTCCAAGAAATTTTGTAGCATATCCATCCCATCCAAAGATCCTCCAGGTTTCAAAATGAGGTTTCTGTATTTCATCCCAGCCTGATAAAAGGTGAAACAGAATGTTAGTATTTCTTATCTTGAGAACTGCCTCTTTTCTGTATTTGTTGCATATTTAAAAATCTACTCATGAATTAATACCTTCTCTCCTTCCAGATTTTCTTAATATCAAATCAGGATAAACCACAAGTATAATTTAGGTCTGCTGAAGCAGAAATTCAAGCTGTTCTTGATGAAATTCTTTTTCTTGTGGTTTTACACTGTTTTGGAAGTTACAATCACAACTTGTCTGAAAGACATTCTATGAAGCACAAACACATGCACAATCTCCACACAAACTTCAGTGATGGATTCTACCCGTGACTGATTGGCAGGAAAACAGAACCTAACACCCATTCTCTCTTAACTGATGATTTCTCCTTCCTTAATGTCTGTTTGGACAGCAGAAGCGATCGTTCAGAGATAGACAGATGTAGCATTGAGGAACGACATGGCGTGCACACACATATTATATACATAGTAGTGCGTATAATATACACAGTAGTGTGTATAATATACACAAATACATCTAACTCCCCTATCAAAGTATCTTAAAGTAACAGAGACTTAACTCAGGTTATAGCTTCAGGAATAAACATTATTACTTCGGACAGAATGGAATCCTTTAAAAAGAATGAACCAAGCTTCTGGAGACAACAGTAAGAAATGAGAACTTCCTTAACAAGAGGCCAAATTCTAAAGAACATATCTGGAGAATTTTGGGCTTCTGGGGTGTGACTATCAATGAGAAAAATATTATTTTGCATGCAGATGTCCCAGATGCTTCTGATATTGAGGAAACAGTGTTCTTCCTTTTAGTCACTGTATATACACATATATACTTCCCTCACATGTCAAAGCTATGAGATTACAGGACTACATGCTTCCTGATAGCTGTGCTGCAAAAACAAGCGTAGGTCTTTTTAACATGATGGACTTCCATGACTTAACTGCATACTAATTGCATTGTCTGAATTAACAACTGGAAAAAACTAAAATGCAAAAAACCCCCAAGGCACTGAAGCTTTGCTTATACTTCACTATTTGTTTTAGTTTCCTGACCATCAGCAGCGAATGAAGATACTGTTCTTTGTGGTTTAAAAGTGTTGTTTGAGTAGACTTGAGTCCTTGCTGTCTCTCCAGAGACAGCATATTGCTCACTTCTAGGGAGACCACAGATTATTTCAGATAACGTGCAAGAATTGAGGAGTGTGACAACCAATGAGGTTAGAGTTCAGTGTTTGCTGAAGAATTTTTATAAATGCAGTCTCTGAAACTAATTTCTATAACTTGCTCAAAACAGGAAGAGAGGTTTTATTCTAACAGGAAGAGGTAAGCCAAATTTCTAAAGGCCCTAGACATAATACCATAGCTGTTTCCCTTTCCCACTGTTCTGAAGACTAGTCTAAATCTAGATATAATGAAAAACGTGTAACTACAAAAATCATACTAGTGTCTAATATTTGTTTATAAAAGATTGTTTTTCCCATCCTGTGGAACTCTATTACACTTGCA
>VXBO01010688.1:5176-16416 GCA_013400135.1 Rhinoptilus africanus | reverse complement strand
ATAATGATGTGCAGTTGTGTGTGGGGGGACGGGGCTGCGTACGCGTGTGCGCAACAGCCGTCTGAGACGCTTTGGAGCTGTCTCCGGCACCAAAGCAAAGCGTGGCGTCCATCCGAGTTGACAGGCCTACCCAACCTGAAATCATCTGAGTGCAGTTTCTGAAATCGTTTGAAAGTGGAGTGTCAGGAAGATGTTTGCATGGCAGCTGACATCTCCTCCCAGCGTGGTTTAATGACATCCCTCCCTTGTCATAACTCTCCTCACGCTTCACAAATAATAACAGTGGTGGAAGGACTTACTTGGCAAGACGGAGTTGGGGGCAGGAATGGGAACCTGGGTAAAGGCTAGGAGGCAGGAAAGTGCAAATCATTGGAGAAAAAAAACACTTGAAAGGGCTTGAATCCTCCTGAACATTCGTGCCTGGGAGGGCTGTAAGCATTTCTTGCTTTCCACTTCATTCTCCTGTCTTGTTAACCAGGGGATACGGATTTTCCTGCCTTTGCCAATCAGCCCAATCAAGAGCAGCAGGCAAGGATGAAATCCCTCTTGGTATGGAGACCTGCCTATAAAGGTGCTAATTGTCTTTATGTATTTATTACAATATGTTTGGTGGGTGCAAGGAGGAAGAGGGCAGCAAACATGCTGCTGTGTGGGAGAGTTTCCTCCAACCTTCACTGGGCTTCTAGCTTTGGGACAGCAAGGGGGGTTGCGTCTGGAAAGAAATGAAAATAAACACCACAAAGCAAAAGCTGCAGGGTCAGAATGCTCGACCGAGCAAGCAGGTATGAGGGAGGTCATAGTCCCCCTCTGCTCTGCCCTGGTGAGGCTGCATCTGGAGTAACTGTGTCCAGTTCTGGGCTCCCCAGGACAGGGAACTGCTGGAGAGGGTGCAGCAAAGGTATGCAAAGATGACTGGGGGGCTGGAACTGCTCTGTTATGAAGAAAGGCTGAATGACTTGGGTCTCTTTAGTCTAGAAAAAAGATGGCTGAGGGGGGACCATATCAACACTTATAAATACTTGAAGGGTGGGTGTCAGGAGGATGGGGCCAGGCTCTTCTCAGTGGTGCCCAGTGACAGGACAAAGGGTAAAGGGCACAAACTTGAATGTAGGAATTTCCATCTCAACATGAGGAGGAACTTCTTTCCCTTGAGGGTGGCAGAGCCCTGGCACAGGCTGCCCAGGGAGGTGGTGGAGTCTCCGTCTCTGGAGACATTCAAAACCCGCCTGGACGCGTTCCTGTGTAACCTGCTCTAAGGTGACCCTGCTCTGGCAGAGGGTTGGACTAGATGATCTACTGAGGTCCCTTCCAACCCCCTGCCAGTCTCTGATTCTGTGATTCTGTGAGTTGAGACATTTGAACTCCTGATCTATAAAAACATCTCTGCCACTTTCCTGCTGGCTCACCTTGGGCAAGTTGCCCCATGCCCCTGTGCCATGGTTTCCCCTTTGTAAGACTGGGAGGAGAAGGCAGTGTTAGGATCGAGGAATAAAGATTAATCCCTGAGCAGACTAAACACATCAGGATGACATTATACATGTTACAACAGTGTCACATAGGGGATGAACATGGTTCTTTTTAAAATGCTTCATCATCACTACATACTCTCAATTAAATGCAATTATAGCCAGGAAAAATGATCAAGAGGAAACTGACAGACTCTATACTAATTTGGTATTTCCCCCACTTCCAAAGAAAGAGTCACATTCTCTAAGCATTTGCTAATTAGTGTTGCCCACTTGTCAGTGTAAGACTAGGGAGCCAGACTTCTGGCCCCGTTTTTGGTCAGTTCGGAGCATAAGGAAAAGATGCTGCCTCCGGATTTCTGGCAGGGAATGCACCCAGCAGAACAAGCCACATCAGCCACGAAGTCTGTGCACTGCCAGGCAGAGGAAAGACTTGTTTCTGTCAGGCGTGAAGGCAGTGAGAGAGCCTAGGAGCTGGGGAACCAGGTATGCTCCTTCCCGCGTCTCCAGATGGCTGTCTCAGCTGTCTCTGCAGCCGTAAAAGGCAGTTTAGGAACTGAAAGCCTGCACCTGCTGCTGAAAGAAACATGATCTTGTAGGTGCTTGGTGTCTGAGGGTTTCAGTGTGCAATAAAAAGATAATTTATAGTAATCGTAACAATCACAGGTGAAACCTTGAGGCCTTTAACAGTCTTTTGTGGGGCAGAACGACCACATAAGGTGGTGACAAGTTTGCTGTCTCAAGGACTGGGTAAATGACTGAACTGCAGTCCAAGGACTGTCTCAGTAATAACACAGAAAAGGGAATGCAAAGACCCTCTGTGCTTTAGCTAATACACCCGATGAAGGGCTTTTGTACACCCAAATTTTGTCTTCTACCCTCCATCCATATGTAGCAATCTTAATGAGCAGTCTAATAAGAATAGGTGGGTGGGTTTTTTTGCTTATTAACTTTGTCAGAAACACAGATATGCCTGTGCTTTATAGAAATCATAAAAGTTTGTTGGGCCAAATACATCTCTGATGTACCACCTTTGAGCACAGTCAAGATCCATTTTAACCACCATGTCCAGCTGTGCAAGGGGTATCTGAAGCACATCTACAGCTCCTTACAGCCCCTTGGCCACATACACACCACAAGGTACATGAAGAAATCTCTCAAGCCCCTTTTTAAATTTCTTTCCTGCAGACGTACTGTGGGCAGGCTCCTGTGAGGACAGAGGGCTTCTCCTGGAGAACAGGAGCCTGCATTTATGCCTTTGGTAGCCGTGATTGACACTGTGGTAGCCTCTCTGGCTTGCAAGTGCTCTGCCAGCCCTCCAGGAGTGTATTTACAAATTAAATGAAAGAGACAACAGATGCTTTCACGTTACTTCACAAGGAACTGAATGACAAGGTCAAGGAAGAGGAAAGGAAGAAAAGAGCTTTGTCGAAAGGAATGTGTACCTCAGTGGCCAGGATTATCTTAAATGGGCTCATACCTATGGCACAGGGGGAGTCCCTGCACAGAGAAAGCCTGTCCTTTGGATGAGTTGTTCATCCTTTCTCTTTCTTCTCTTGGCTCTCCAAACAGAGGAAAAAGGATCCTAGTGCATTTTCCTTTTCCAAAAGGACTTAGTCCAACTGCTGTTAGTCCATCATTTCCCAGCTCTGCACAGCAGATTCCCCTCTTCAAAGCTGTGTGTGGGCAGATATACAATACATAGAGGCTAGTATTTGCCCCAGTCTACACACTGCTTTTCTACATTTCAGGGTTTGCAAGGGATGCACGGGTAAGCCGTTGAGCAGAGCTGCAAACCAAGGGAACCTTTCTTCTCTTGGAATAGGTGTCTGCTTGCTGCTGGTACAAAATGCGTCCCCTGAAAACACTGGGGGTGGATATGGCACCTGGTTGTTTTGCTGTGCCATGAACATGGCTCAGGTTTGAGGAGGTGTTAGTGAGAGTGATGGACAACTCGGAGAGGCAACTGAAGCCTGAATTTGCTGAGGGCTTAGGTCAAAGTCTGATGTAGCTAATAGAGTCTTTCCCTTGTCTTCACTGGACTTTAAAGTAATCTCCAAGCTCTTTAAGTGCAAATTTCTGGGACTCACTTTAGCTAGCACCAAATATCTGAAAATTTGGAGTAAAGTCAAGTTGAACCATACAAGTTCTCTCCATTACCAATGGAAATATCCAGACTCCTCACTCCAGAGAGTGACTTTGCCCTAGATATGAGAGTATAACATGAATTTTATGCCAGAAATTTATTCAAGTTACTGGAGAAAAAATGCACAAACCAGAACATCAAAATGAGTCTTGCAGAAAAGGTACCAGCAGATACCAGAATATTTGTGAAATCTTGAGGCAAGCTGAATAGACACAATGCAGAAAGTCTTCTAAATTATAAGTATTAATGTTAAGTGCAGTATGAAATCTAAAATAAGGCCTCTCAAGTGGAGATCCATGTGAATTTCCTACATTTCATATGGCTTGGCTTCCTCAGATGTCTCCATGACCCCGGCTAATGTTTCATCTGCTGTTCACCACATAAAGGTAATGGGAAGAATAGAGTTTAACTATTATTGCTAGAGGGCATTTAAGGTAAATACTACGCAATTCCTCATATTTAACTGTCCGAAGAGGGCTAACATGTCTATCTTAACCAATATCTTTAACAGAGAGGGTACCTCATACTGTTAGAGATATTTAGGATGAAGTACTTAAAACACTTAAGTAGATAAGTATCAGGTGAGTTTTGGTGGGATGCGCACTATCTCTCTCTCTTTCTGTTTTTGGTTTTGTTCAGTCTCTTTTAACATAAAATCCACATAACCAAAGGGGGACTGAAAACACAAGAAAGAACATAAATTTTACAAGTGAACCCAGGGTGCATATAATAAATCAGAATTATTGTTGAAAGGTTTGTCCTGATTTTTAAGGGTGCTGCATCCCCATCTATTTTCAAAGAAATCCCTGGAAACTGATGGGAGCTTAACACACTCTGAAGATTTGGTAATTTCTTTTGTTCCAAAGCACAAATTGAAAAAAGTAGGTACTTCCTATTCTGAATACTTCATCCATAAGGGCTTTTATTCCTGAGCATCATCCTCATGCTTGTTTTACAAGTCTCTAACGACCCCAGAGCAGTTGGGATGTCTGTTCATGTTTGAGCTGAAAGACAGCAAGAGAGAGAGGGACTGTGAAGGGCAGTCAGTGGTGAAGACAAGTTTTCAGTCTTTGAGCTCCTGAGCTTTTCTTCCTTGAGATGAAGGCGGCAAAGGGGCTATTCCCCGGCATGGGAACGAGCCTAGCGTAATGGAAGAGAGCGGCTGCTCACGAGCTCTTCTGATGCAGGCAGGTCCATCGGGAGAGTTCCTCCCGCATGAAAGATCTGTGCTGGCACTAATGAATTTCTTAGCGATTGATTATGGAATCAAAGCTCGTCGTTTGTCCTCAGTGGGCCTCAGTGTAATTTCTGCATGTGTTAAAGAAGCAACTCATCTTTGTTGATAGAGATTAGGATTAAAACACACAAAGGGAGGTGGGGAAAAGGATGGAGCTCAAAGCTTCCACCTGAATCTTCTCATCTTTGGAGCTTAGTTTAATAAACACAGAAAACATATGCAGGTGGCTGGTTCAGAAACTCTTTGCCAGCATAGCAGCTGCTTAAAAGCTTCCAAATGTTCAAGATGTTTATGAACTGGGATCTATCTCTTGTCATCCTCCATCCTCCACACTCCCGCACACTTCCTCTAATAAAAAAAAAAAATGAAACACTGAATAGTAAGTGCATTCAGATGAAGCTGGGGGTCTGGATTTGTCTCTCCTCACCTCCTGTTATGCTATCAAATCTAGTGATATGAGAGAGCAGTTTGGGCTGACACAGGCTGGGGTCTCCTCCTGTGCTGTCCATGTGTACCTCATGGCACTTTTTGTGCTTTAGAAGGTAATTTAGAGGGGAAATTGAGCCAGTAGGAGTGTATAACTCCAATTCTGGTGTTATAGTCCAAAGTATAAGAACTGCGAGACAACAGAGGAGGGTAGAGCAGCTCTGCATCAGAGGCATTGCATGGAAACTAGCAGTACAGTTCATGTAGTGATGCTCTTTTCACCTCTTTGCCCTACATCCAGAGGACACCGCAGTCAATGCTCCGCATGAGGACCCAGAAACTCAGCTTTACCTACACCTTCATTCCTACTAGAGATATCTCTGCTTGGTTTTTGAAACAAACCTCCTTGTCTGCAGGAGTACTTGGGGAAGAACTGACCAAGGACCCTTCCTTCTGCAGACAGATCTGCTGCAATCCAGGCATGTTGAGCCTTGGTGTGGGCTCAGTGAATCTGCTCCACACACCAGGTGAGGAAGCAATCCTCCCCACTATTGGACCGTAAAGTGTGAAATACCAGATATTTCTTTTCGCTTCTTTTCCCCATGCCCTGCCCTGCCACCTGTGAAATTTCTAAAACTTTTTTCATTTACAAGGAAAATTAAATAAACAAATAAATAAACCCCCAGAACTCAAAGATTTCTTATTAAAGTTCTGAACATATGCTACTTAGGAAAAAAAAAAATCTAAGTGAAATTGGCTGATAAAGTAAGAATCCCACAAAGGGCTGTTCTTCCAATCATCCGGTATTTCTCCTGTAATTTCCTCAGAGATTGTGGAATGATTTTCCAGATGTCTCTGTTCCTTCCAGGTGGTGTGTTCAACATGATTTGGAACAAGGCCAATCTTATGCTTCTTCCTATACAGGAGAGATGATACTGGGCAAGGTACATACATGTAGATACTTCTACATTTTTGAAAACATAAATAGCAGGTTTTCTTGTCAGTCTGACGAAATTGCCCTGTCTAACAAAGGTACCACATTTTCTGATCAATAAGTAGAAAACCAAGGGCAGCTTTTGTTATGGGACAGAGTTTGAAAGGGGTCAGGAGGTGGCATGGTTTCCTTCTGCCCTTTATTTTGACTAACATAAATCCTATTTCGCCTCAAAGCTACTTTGTTTCCCCTCCAAAATGTTATACGTCCTTGCTTGCCTGGCTGAACACAGACTTGCATCAGAAACGTGCAAGGGCAGAGCTTGGGTTGCGGGGAGTGGGGCTTCTCATGGGGCAAGAAACCTAGAGCAGGTGAAAACAGCAACAGTAGGTTTGGGTCACTGTTGAATCACACCAAAACCCATGGCTTATTCTGCCAATATTCAGTATCTTGATATCTGGGACAAAGAGATCTGTTGGGGGGCCTGATCTTGTGGTTGTTTTCTGCAGGGTGCACTGATGTTCAGAGGAGCTGCAGGTGTGCAGCTGTTAACAGGGACCTCGGTCCACCTCAGAACCTCCTCCACCTGCAAAAGATAGACATAGCTGCCGACAAACTGGATGATTCCTCACAGCAAAGCTTGCTCTGGTTTCCACCTGATATATTTTTTTTTACCCTGCAAATTTAACTGCTTCTCTGTAAATGAGAACCACCTTTATTTTTGGTACTGGCTCACAGCTCTGCTCTGCATTATCAGAGAGATTAAGCCAATCAGTGGTATCAGTGGCATCAGTGGCCTCTGACTCCCTGTGATGGAGGGATACGGCAGTGTAAATGCCACAGGTGCATTTTAATACCTGTGATTTTTAAATGACAAGAAGGATCCTCACTGCGAGGAAAGACAGAGCTGGACTTTGGCTGTGACAGAGCGAGCCGAGCACTGCCCTTGAGCGGGGTTTTCATTCTGCCTCCTCCCAGCACGGATATCGGCAGGGCAATAGCCACCTGTTGAGTTTTAAGAAAAAAGTAGAAGGGAAAGCATTTTTCTCACCTCTGTATTGGCCCCTGTGATATGCTTAAATGCCTCCAGTGTGACCGCATCATAAGCTAAGTGTAAGCGAGGAAAAGCGGACCTATGTTTCTTTAGCTCTACAGTTTGCTGTTGCAGTTCCCTCAGCTTAGACTCCAGGTACATGCTTTTGCCATTTTCACTCATGTTTTTTTCAATCGAAGCACAGACTTTTAATGGGCAAGGTTTTCCAGCAAAGTGCCTAAATGTTGTTGATGAGACATTTTCCTTCCTTCAGAAAACACGTGCGATTTTCAGAAAAAATCCTTAATCTTGTGCTGCCAAAAATCTATTTTTAATAAAAAAATTGAATCACAAATGGAAAGCATAATACTCATTGTCTATCTGTGATGTCCACCTAAGTTCTCTATCCAGAAATGTTCTATAAGGTAGTGAGTCTGCTACCTTGTGTGCATATAGGAAGCTTTCAAGGAAAATCAGGAAAATTAAATTAAAAAAACCAAAACCCTTCTCTGAATTGGAGTAAAAGGTGTAATATTTTTGTTAAACTCCTCATCTAAAACTAAAATAAGAAACAAGAAAAAACCTTTTCTCAGCTTAGGCTCGCTGATACTTTCCATCTCCATAATTACGTGAACACCATAATGCTGTGCTATGAATTTAACCTTTTATATTATTTTACAGTAACCTTTTCTTCCCTGCAGCTTCACCTGTATTTAGTATGTTTCTAGTACATTTTTAGTGCAATAGCCTAGTGCTTTTTTCAACAACCAAACCAATTCAAACACAAATGTATAATTAAATACTGAAAAAATGATTTTACACAATTCCCATCAATGTATCTCATGTCACTGGGAGATGTGCTAAAACCAACATTTTGTCTTCAACCATTTTGATTTTAACGGCTAGCTTTTATAATAAAGTGTGGCATCCATATTTTCCAACTGAGAATGTTTAAAAGTTAGATGTCTAAGCTGGTCATCCTAGGGTTCCTTTATTGTTATTTTGGAGGTAGAAACACTTCCTGAGGGCAATTCATCTTACAGGCTTGTGTTTGGCTGCAGTGAAATCACCTCTGGAGATGCCTGTTTTACTTTACTGATTGTAAGAAAAGCCTGACATGACTAACCCAGATTAGACATTTGGCTTTTAGGACACCTAAATAAGGGAAGATGAACCCTGTCCCAGCTAGATTGGCAGAAAATACCACCAAGCCCTGTTATTACCATCCCTATGATCATCCCCGTGTCAGAAACTCTGGCGTCTGCTGATTCCTGGACATTGTTCATAGGCAAATTAGACCTATAGGGGAGAAAATAGGCAAATTTCTCCCTATAGGGGAGAAAAGACATAGGATATCACCTGCAGTGCTTAACTTGCTTAGAAGTGCTGCTGAAGGGCCAGAAAGTTTAGAGACTGCTTCCTACCAAGTCATCAAAGAGAGCAATGGAAACAGACTATATTTGTCTCTAAAAATCTCTTTTTCATTTGCACCTCAGGTTTATTTCCCCAGAGTTTGCAACAGCCGGGTTCTAATTTTGGATACGTGACTATCTTTTACCAAGACAGTCACCAAGAACACGAAATTGACAATAAGGTTTTGGATGTGGGAATCAGCAACAAATTACTTTTTGAAAGTAATTTGAGCAACACTGAGTAGCTGATAGATTCAGGCCACAAACACTTTCACCTGAATCAAGACAACCTCCAAAACAAATACACCAGCTTGTAAGAAAAGAGCCTTCTGGTAGTGGAGGGATGGTTGGGTCACTGAGCATAGCAGTAGTCATTACAGGCAGGAAAACATAAGAGGAAGGATAACAAGGGAGATCTTATGTGGTCTAGGGAGAAGGAGGGTGTAGAGGGAAGTGCTGTGGACACTTCAGTTATTCTAGCCTGTTGAGATCTTAAATGAGAACTGAACGGGAGTCCAAAAAGATGAGGGAAGAGAGCAGAAAACACAGTCAATTTGGCATCTCTGATCTCAGCTCACCCTGCAGTGAGTCTGAAAATGACCTTAGGCTGGAGATCTCCAGCTGTGACTCTGGCACAGATGGTCCCCCATGCCTTCAGTGGAGAAAGGACAGAAAGAGAAACAAATGATACTTCCGCTCTTGCATTTATTCCTTAAAAAAACCCAACACCCAACCTTTGTGACCCAAGACAACAATAAAATCTGCTATTTCCCTCCTCTTTCATCAGAAAGGGAGGAATGACCTTATGAAAACAGACCCCCTGAAGGACTGTATCTCACACTTTGAGACCTGTGGGGTCATTTTCTTTCCCAAAAGCACCTGTGCTGACCTGGTCATGCACTCAGGGAAGGGGCTGATAATCCCTCCTGGCTGGATCGGGGACAGGCTGACCATCAAGTTCTTTGGGAAGTCCTGCTGATATCATGTACAGCTGCCCAGCAGGAGAGGGCTGTCTCTCTGCAGGACATCCGTGGCTACATCTACATTACTCTGAAAGGGCACCATCTGGAGCAGCAGGAAGCATGGCATACTCTACCTCCTGCGGGCTGCCTGCCTGTGGAGAGTTTGTTTGGGCCTGCCTGGTAGCACACTAACTCTCCAGGTATCCCTGGGCATGCGAGGTCGCATGTGGTGCAAGAGGAGTATACTTGACACACCTTAGGCCATTCTTTCAGGCTCATTATCTGCACAGAGGGTGATTTCCTGGTCTTGAGCCCTCAGGGCTCTCCTTAACAGCCAGTGTAGACATCTAACATCAAGCGCTGTTCAATTCCACCTGTTCGCAAGCAGTTCTTCCCCTCCTTTGTTCAAGAAAGCATTTTACATCTGTGTCCACCTTGTCATTCCTCCCTCCTTCTCTCCACCAAACTACGCAAAACTGCACGCAATGTCAGAGAAGGAAAAGCTGATTTACCATAACAGATCAGAGTGTGAGTATATTGCATAAAATATGTTGTTTGTGACAGAGGGAGCCATCCAGCCAATTTGATAGCTCTTCTCCCAGAGGATTAAAAGGCCTCCTTCATCTCGGTAGAGAGCCTGCGTATGTAAAGAACCTGAATTAAAATCTACCTTTTGCTTCGGTGCCTTCAAAACACTGCTGCCTCTCATGGGCAAAGCCAGACATAATCCTGGATTCAGTGTTCCCTCTTAGTACTCTTCAATTTGTTATCTTGCCCTGCTTGTTTGTTCCACTTGTTGGTTACCCCTGATGTGAGGATAATCAAAATCTCTGGAGGATGGGAGCATCCTCCCTGCTGTAATGGGTGGGGCTCTGCCTGCATCCCAATGCTCCTAGGCAGTCACCAGACTCATCTGGCTAATGGGTTCGAGGTGGTCCCCTAACCATGTTTCATGTGAGCAACTCCCTGTCTTTAGCCACCCAGCTAGCTCACACTGAGCTCTGTCTTTTAAATAGTTAATGTTGGGTAAGGTAAATAAAACTCATCCTAATTGACTTGATCAAGATAACACAGGTAGTCTCTGATAGAATAAATCATAGAACTTTCCCTAGAGGCCTATATCCTCCCCAGCTTTACGTTCATGTCCCTAATGTGAAATAAAACGCATCAAGGGCTAACGAACAGAAAGACACCACCTTTGACTCAAGGATCTTTTGAACTGCAAACCATGGGAGAAGGAATGAATATTTTGTGCAATAATCACTACCTGCTTGCTCCGGTTTTATCTTTTTTCTTAGATGTATACTCTTGGCTGTAATCAAAGACAAGATATCATGCAAGGCAGATGTTTAGGCTCCCCCAATCTTGCCATTCTTGTGTTTCTCCCTGTCTCAGACCTTGGGCTAGTCACTTAAGGACAACTTTCTCATGACAACATTGTTCCCAGCTTCCTTGACCAAGGTCACATTGGAAGTCTGTAAAAGGTCTGAGAATTAATTCCAAATTGCTCAAGTGAAATTTCTACACATTGGACTGTCCACCCCCTGATTCATGGCTGCTGCAACTAATTTCAACTGCAGACTATCAAACTTTTTCAGGAGCTGCCTCTCATCAGTTGATAGTG
>VXBO01010685.1:39777-50798 GCA_013400135.1 Rhinoptilus africanus | reverse complement strand
CTTGATTTAAGCCAACTACAAAAGATTTTGCAATGCCTGCATGGCAATTTTGTCAGCGTGTGCAATAGGATTTTTCCCGCTGCACCTAATACAATGTCTTGAAACAAATGAGACTGTTCTAAGAAACACCCTTAAAATCTAAAGTCTTGGGCATCTGTCTCAGCTTCGTATATGAGAATACAGCAGGCTATCTCCCAAAGAGGTAAGCACAAAACAATCCTGAGGTGATGGTTCCTGGGCCTGAGGTACAAACAAACCAAGCTCAGAAGTTAGAGCACGGAGAAGAAAAAATACCTTTACAGACTACCACAAGCTCAGGCTGTATAAAAAGCTTCCCATTGAAGGTAAGTGTAAAAGTGTTCAAACTACTGCCTGTGTCCTCACAGCCACAAGGAGCCATTCTAGCAATTGCAGATTTTAGCTACAAAACCCTGCTGTTGTGGGCTTCACATAGGAACACACCAAGCAGAGTGCTAAAGTCAAAAGCTGATCCAAAAGCTTTATTAAGGAAATATCGAGCTGATGAGAGACAACAAGGAACAAGAGCAACCAAAGATGAAACCAAACAACAAACTTATGAGCAAACCATGCCTCACATTGCACAACTGGGTAGAGGTAAAACAGAGCAGCACTTCCATGGCAGCAGGGGAAGACAAATCTCTGGCACTCAATTCACCGCATGATTGGCATGGCTACAGCACCAGTCAGTAAGTCACAAAGCAAAGCGGATGTGATCAGACCAGACCGCATGTCATTACTTTTCCACAGAAGCTGACACACTCAATGTTGAGATAACAGAAAAGTGCCCAACAACACACTTTTTCCCAGGGCAAATGGAGCCTCTAGCTGTGTGAAGCACATCCAGTGACAAGAGCCATCTGCAAAGACTCACATCAGTCCACACATGATAAATTCTGGGAATAGTAAGGAGAGCCTCAATTTACACAGGCAGAACAAGTGCAGGACGTACCACATTTCTCCTGGGCATCTTAACGTTATTTATTTTTTTTCTGAAAAATAGAATGGCCATGACTCAAGCCAAAAGTCTCTGGCAGTAGCCTGGCAATCTAGCAAAATAAACGATAGCAGTCGTATCAGTAATTATTTGCACTTCTCACATTGTCAGTGTGAAGAGGAAGTCAAATGTGAAGTCTTACTTACCCTTAGGGAGTTCACATACTTAGCATAATTGACTAGCAAAAGAACTATCCCTGAATGCACAAGCGAAACCGAGCAAGAGAAAGTAATGTATTATTGGCAGTAACATACAGAGCTCAGTGGTTAAAGCTGCAGTAAAGTGAATTTAATGCAGCTGAACAGAAGACAATTTACAGTGTTTAGACTACACCAGTGCTGGCATTGACAAATACTCTGATCAGGCCAAAAAAACACTCAAAACTTTTGGGTAAATTTAAATATGTCTGCACATGCACATGAACGATTGTGAATGTTTTATTATAATTCCTTCCTTTTCTTTTTAATATTTCATACATGGTATAATTCACCCTGACCACTGACCTGGAAATTTAAATAATAAAATGCCCCAAAATACTTTGAAGTTATAGATGTCAATGAAAAGTGCTCATAAAATGGCTTCAACTTTTATTATTGTTTGCACTCTTTTATCTCAAAAATCATCAAATTGCCTTTTTCAGATGTCTTGAGACTTCCTTGTGTTTCCTGCACTCAGCTGCTGATAGCCAAGTTTTACCTGAAAAAATCTTTTTATAGCTCCATTAAAAATAGATAAAAGTCAGAAATACAGGGTTACAGTATGCTGATGCAGAAAGGGTTTAGTCTTGTAAAAGGGAAAACCAACACATTTCTGAGGGACAACGCTGCCAAGAAAAAGCAAGATACTGAACAGAGATTGTTCCTTCACAGTGCTGATTTGCATCAGACATGAATTTGTCCCCCAGGTTTTTTTTTTTCCTACTAAATATTTTCCTTCTATCCAAGTGTTCAAAATGTTTGAGGGAAAAATGCAAGGTGTGGGAGCCAAAACACCGTCTGGAGAGCTGGCAGTTCCTTAAACCATTTCATCACACTGTCTCCACTTGGGAGACTTGGGATAAAATCCTTCCCTGGTTGACTGAGCTGTTGCAAGGATCAATCTTATCAATATTTTAAATATTTTCAAAAGAGCAAGTTCCACACAGACTATAGTCCTGCAGAAATCCAGTTCCTGGGTCTGTATGTTTTATCCCTTGGGTTATATTATGTAAATAGTCTAACAGAGGTGCTCTGCAACTTTAGATGTCCGCATACCGGCAAGCCCTGTAGTATGATGGCAATACCTTGCCATAAACCATTGTGAGCTCTATTTCATCGAGACCAGGCTGTAATGGATGGAAGAACAGCTTCAGCGAGGCAGATTCTGCACATAGTTAAGCACTTAACTCTCAGTCATTTCAGAAAAATGAGGATTATGTCTACATGGTGAAATATAGAATGAGGTAGACACCTCCAAATTAGAGCCAAACATTATAGCATGTATTCACAGAATAGGGTAAAGCTGGGCAGAAATGGTATCTTGGACCCCCAAACCAGACACTACCTCAGCACAGCACAAGCCTGGTACTAATTAGATTCATCATGAGGCCCGTAGCTAAAAAACTCTGCGTGAGAGCAGCCACGTTGCTTCTCACTGAGAAGTTTCCTTAGTCACTGGATACTTCTTTGACTGCCTAAGGCTCTCAAAAGCTTCTACAAATGCTTCCCAACACCTCTAGGCAGATTCACGTATCCAGGTTTTACCCCAAGCATAATTCCAGGGCCTCTACTAAGGCCACTGCTTGAACTTAAGTCACTCAAATAGCCACGTGTTTCACTGATGCAAAACAGCTGGGCCCATGCCGGAGGCAGGAAGGAGAGTTAAGGATGGAGGACAAAAGGAAGATGCCAGACAAAAAGGGGAAAGCCAAGTCAGTTTTAGGATGTGACAGGAATTGTGGACTGTGTAACTTAGCCACCTGCATCTTTGGAGAAATACTTTTTAAGCCCAGAAGCTGTCCTTGATAGATGGACCGTTATTCTAGCTGGAAATGCATCCCACAACAGCAGTTTCATACCCTCCCTCGGCAGCTGTCTTTTTTGTTCCACACCTCTAACAAACCCTCCCTGCTCAATTTATATTTTCATTCCTACTCTGTCCATAATTAATTCTACCATCCTCCTAGATTAACATGAATAATGATGTTCCTTCTCCTTGTAAGATTGTTTTGATGTGAAATAGTCAGGTCCCATGTTCCCATCAGTCATCTCTTCATTACATATTCTCACTTCTTTCCACATAGGTCTTCATTTCCAAAACATCTATCACATTCACTGCTTTCCTCTGATCTCTCTCCAGCTTGTCTGGGTCTTTTTTACAATATGTTGCCCAGAACTGTACGGTACTACAAATCATGTGTTGACTACAGCAAGCTAAGAACACTTGCCTCACACATAATACCCTTGGTAGTTCAATGAAATATAATAGTAGATATTTTTCTCATTAGTGGTGCACTGTTTACCAACTCATACTCAAATTGCCATTGACTATAATCCCCAGATACTTCTCCATGGGTTAAATACATGCCCTAAAATATTTCCCACATTCTATATTTATTCTTTCTTATGTGAAACATTCTATATTTGCATTTGAAACTTCACTTGATTGACTTCAGTCTTTTTCTACAGTTATCACTCATACAGTATTTTTAAGCTCTATTCTCTGAAACATTTATAACTCTTCTCAGACTGCTTTTATAAGAATTTAATAATGAAGTTTCTGAGAAACACTGAATCCCCCTCGAGTACAGGCTCCTCATACATCAGCATGTCCTGGCAATGAATAAATAGCAATTACTGATTATATTGCTTTAAACTAACCTTGGTCAGAAAAGTCTAGAGTTTCACTATGGCAGCTACACCTCCACCACATCCCTGAGCTTCTCAGAGGAAGACTTCACACAAGCAAAAAATAGTATGGGTATTGCACTTCTTTGCTTCGTTAAGATAACCACCAAACACATAGTTTAGCTTGTCATGAGTCATTGGTAACAAATGCACATTACCTTCTCTTCACTGTCTTATTTTCTTCAGATTTCCCTCTGGTCTCTGTGCCTGTAGCATTTAAGGACATCAGTGGGTGAGAAATAACATCTATGAGATTTCTTTCTTCCATCCAAGCCAATAAGAAGTGGGTTAATTAACCCAATGCAGTCTTCCTTCTTTTGGTCTCTTTCAGTACCTGAGCTAGCATGTGTAAAGCTACCTTCGCATCTCTACTCCCACTCCAGTCTGGAACACAGGCAGAGAAGCTCGTGTTATCCTTAAGTTTGAATGCAGAACACAGAACAAAGTAGATTTCTTGCAGTCACAGATCAGTAACTGAGCATCCCATTACAGTAGGGGAAAAAAAAGACATCTCCCTTTACACACCAAGTATCCTATGGGGGGAAAAATAAGACTACAATTAAACACAGCTCCTTTCTCTTCCCATTATGACCACCACCAAGTTAAAAGTCTCCACAGAATGAGAAACTTTTGGGAAGCATTTCATTATGTATCTGCCAGCAGAGGCATCCAGCAGAAGGCAGACCTCAGAGAGCAGCAGCTTCTGAAGCACTTGTTACGTTCATCAATTTTCATTTATTTCTGGCAGAGAAGGCTAACTATGAAACTACACTTAGAAATCAGAACAGTTCTGCATGCCACATAAAAATGAAACATATGAGAGATATCATATGTTACACGCTTAAAAAGAGTGTAGAAAGAAGGTCAACCTATAGAAGAATTTGAAGCTGATGTAAACCCAAAGAACAAATTTCTCCTATAGACAAATAGGAGAAAGGAGGAGAAAGGATAACAAGCTTGATCCATAATACAAACCAGACTGTCACTAGGATCAAAGTCAAAAACTCTAGGAGGCAGATGATTGAAACTTTTGACAAACAACCTTAACAAAGCAGTTATGATTTGCAATGTGAATGAAATCATCCACTCTGGAATGAGGTGAACGTGGCTATTGTAAAATAGACGTGACGAACAATCAAAGACACCACAGCTGAACAGAGCCTGCACATCAAATTAAATGGGTATGCTTGGGCTTTGCCATGATATAAAACAAGGTTACTAACAAGCAACATAGCCTAACCAGGGTTTGGTTTTCCATACCAGACAGGCATATGCTAGTAAAGATTAGGCAATATGCTGCTCACATCTTCAAAGGAAGAAAGCACCAAGACTCTTGTTTTGTCCAAGAAGATGTCAGACAGGCAAAACATTGGCCATTAGAGACAAGAGAGCACCAGGACACAAAAAAACCCGTGACAAATTACCTCATTGTTTTTGAAAACCAGCAATGCTGGTGATGCAGGCATCAGCTACTTGCATATGTGCAAACTTCACACCTGGTTTAGTGGAAGGTCTTCCTGCCCATGGCAGAGGGGTTGGAACTAGATGAACTTTAAGGTCCCTTCGAACCCAAACCATTCTGTGATTCTGTGAAGAACCTAAATGTGTTACAGGACAGTGTTTATAAATACCAGTAAGAGTGAGAAAGACTGAACTAATCTAGTATAATGGTCTGACAATGCCATCCAAGGGCTGTATCAAGATTAAGTTTGCTAAAAGAGTTGGATCAGAAATCAGTAACCCAAAAGAAGTACTGGAAGTAATTAATACTCAGTGAATGAAGGAAATTATGGACTATTCAAATCATATGTCTTTAGAAACCTTCCAAAAGGTCTTTGGGATCAAAGAATAATTGAAACTATGCCAGAACACAGAACTTCTTAAAACATGCTTTGAGTAGCAGGAAGAGGGACCTCTGGGCAATACAGCTTGCAGCAGTGACAGGAGAACCCCAAACCCTACCTCAGATGTGATTCTTTCTTTCCTGTTGCCACCTCTTCCTTGTCTACCCCTCTCTTGCCTACTATCTCCTTCAAATCTTGTTTCCCTTTTCTATGTCTCCTTTTTTAGCCACTTGCCTTAGAAAAATACGGTTTAGACAGCCCACAGCATGTATTATGAAGCACTGGTGTGATCCAGTGTCTTATGAGGAAATTAAAAGCAGTGTTCAGTGAACAGGCTGATGCTACTAAGTTTGTAAAATTTTGTAGTGTCTGCAGCTTTGGTTCTCTGAGAGTCTGAAACTCAGAGTCTGCATTTGCTATTTCTACTGTTCTTTCCTGCATGTTTGGCCTGCATACCTTGCTTAGCTTTCAGAAACAGAATCAGATTTTAACAACAGCATCAGGTTCAGCCACAGAATCCAACTCAGGTCTTCTTTTTCCCAAAATGGAAGGGCATTAACTGCATCTCAGAGACTACTGAACAGGAGCTTTCCTTTGACAAATTAAACCCTCCACAGTTTAAGGGGAAAATGACTGACTGAAAAATCATGATTTCTACAAATAAAGCTCAATTCTGCTATACCTCTTCTGTAAGTAAATTGGAATTTTTTGTAATCACAGACTAATTCTCAGAAGCTGATCTTCTTTTATATTACCCTTTAGCTCTGATTCTGTATTCTTTTTACCACCTGTAACAATGGGAACTGCTCAGAGAAGTCAAGTGCAGAATCTTTATCTCCTTTTTATTACAAAATTGTATTTCAAAGCATTCATCAATTTCTGACTATTGGTACGACAGTAATTTTCAATTTTACTGCCCTGCCATCTTCTTTTGCCAGTATCATTGCAAAAATAAAGTCTAAAGGTTTCCTTCCTACATATTCCAAAACCATCTAGGATTAGGCCTCAGAATTAATATCTCAAAACTACTGCATATTTCAAAGTTCTGACTGTCAGTTTTCTGCAATACAAGTGACTTTTTGCTGTCATGTATACTTGCTCTACCCTAAAACTGTACTTTCTGATGATCGGGGCTGAAAGTTAATACACAAAAACATCTTTGTAAATGAATGCAGTGCTTTATTACATATATCTTCTATAGAAATAAGGTATAAATGTTGTAGCCAAGCTATCTCCTGAATTTCCCTCCAAAACATCTTATCTACTGCCATGGATCAGTAGTCCAGAGGTTGTTACTGATGGCTTTATGTTTGTTTCTGAAGACTGGAATGAATACAGATCCTAATCAAAACCTCAGTGAAATTAAAGAGATTCTTTTATTTTCTGCCATATTTCTGGAGCAGTGTCATTCCTGAGGCTTTTATGCTAAGATTTCATCTTTACACAATAGTCCAACAAAAAATCTGCTACAAATGAGTACAATTCTCATGATTTTATGTTGGCAACAAAGACTTAAAGCATTCCTTAACATCATAGTAACTACTGACTGTGTATGCTAGGGTGTCAGTAAATATCTCTGTTGGTCAGGGTTCTGTTTCCACAAACTTGTGAAATCCACGTTTTCCAATCTTGTAAATTCTACATCTTTTTAAAATAAAAAAAAATCAAGGGAAATCATAGTTTAAGAAAAAACATTAGCAAAATAGTTCATGCAACTGTTTCTATGATACATTTCAACCTACCAAAACAAGGTTTAGATAGCCAACACTGTGCAACTTTAGGAAATACATCCAAATGGCAAATCAATAAATACATTCCATGAGGTATAGGCGATTGGAATTTTTGTTTTTCAGTGGAAAGCATTCCTCTGATACTTTACACATTAATAAGTGTGTAAATAAATAAATAATCTTCCAGATGTTACATAAAAACTGACTGGCCTAACATGGGAGATGGATGAGTGAGTGAAGCTTTCAGACACTGCATAGGACATGACAGAGACAAGTATCCATGTTGTGTAACCTAAAAAAAAGTTACCTGATTAATGATTAATGATTAATTTTAAATAAAAAATTCAGTAGAAGTCACAAGAATTTCTGTAACATCCTTCAAAATGGCTGAAAACAAATTAATCTTTCTGTTCTCTCTTTTCTCTCGGCTGCTTTACAACTGTTGGACGCAGCAGAGATGAGAGAACAGGAAAGATATATATACTCATTTTGGAAAACAACAGAATCATTTTAAGTTTTATTCATGAGACCTTATGTGGTTACTATGCTGGTGTGCTAACAGGGAGGAGAGCAGAAAGAAGACATCACCTACACTTGTTGATCATTTTTGGTTTATGATAGATATTTATACTATGGCTTCAGGGCTTCTGCTGGCTGCTTGAAGTGGTCAGGAAAGAACTAATTTCCTCTTTATTATAAAAGCTGACATCTATATTCTTTTTCCTTCATATTTCCAAATATTGTACAACAGTCACATCAAAAAAATAATATAGACCAAGCATTTGAATATGCTAGTGGTACTGATGTTGTTCTCTGACCAGATCTAAATTCGGTACAGGGTGTGTGCTTTGTGGTCTCTGATACATTGAGGCACATGGAGGAAAAGTTCTTCTGGACTAACCTCAGATGTGGTTCCCCAACCCTGCTGAAAACAGGACTCAATGACGCAATCAGTCTCTTTTGTTCATCCTGCATTCGTATGCTCCTGTGTCTGAGAATAACGAAAGACTATTATATGCTGACTTCATTATGGTCAAACAATGTTGTTGAAGTAAAGAAAATCTTTAATTTCACAATTCTACTGAACAGGGGTGGGGCAGCACTGCAATGAAACCCTCAAGGATCACAGAATCACAGAATGGTTTGGGTTGGAAAGGACCTCAAAGATCATGTAGTTCCGACCCCCGCCATGGGCAGGGACACCTCACACTAGACCAGGCTGCTCAAACCCTCATCCAGCCTGGCCTTGAACAATTCCAGGGATGGGGCATCCACAGCTTCTCTGGGCAACCTGTTCCAGTGCCTCACCACCCTCACAGTAAAGAATTTCTTCCTGATATCCAATCTACACCTACCTTCTTTCAGTTTGAGGCCACTACCCCGTGTCCTATCATTACACTCCTCGATAGAGTCCCTCTCCATCCTTCCTGTAGCCTCTCTTTAGGTACTGGAAGGCCACTATAAGGTCTTCTCGGAGCCTTCTCTTCTCCAGGCTGAACAACCCCAATTCTCTCAGCCTGGGGATAAGGATATATCCTTTAGCACTACTGCTTCCAATGTATAGAGCCTGTGAAGGATGAGCAGTTCACTCTTGTGAAGCACCATCTGTTCTTCACTGATAGGTCCAACCTCTGGAGAGAGCAAATGTTGAGGGCACCTCAGAAGCAACCAGAGTAACCCAGCACTGTGTCAAGCCAACAAGCTTCTGTTCAAAGTGCACAAGCTCCTCCCAAACTTTTTCCTAATACCTTTTTCAGTTTGGTGAATGACTAAGGGAAACACACGGCTCCTTCTGTCAGTCTGCAACTTATTCTTCGTCCTGAAGTTTGCTACAGCACAGCAGACAGGGAAGGAAAGGCGAATTGTCCAAGGAGAGCAAAACCAAGGAAGACACTACTATTTTCTTTTGTTATTTGTTTCTTATATATCTTTGTCTGGAAAAGTAAAGAGACTGAAGACACAAGGCAGTGAAAAAACAATCTCCAACCCATCTCATCTTTCTCCTTCTTAAAGGTTAATTACTCACTGGATGGAAAGAATCTCTAATTTGGATTAAAAAAACAGTTCGAAGTCAGAGCACAAGGAGCGTTACAGAAAAGGGTTTAGAGTGGATACTCCATGAATTTTAACATTTTCAGAGGCACAAATGGATGCAGAGTTCATTCTGAAAAGATGCTCTGAGGTCCTAAAAGTGCAAGGACCAAGAAAAGTAATACCAAGGTGGCAACAGTGGAATGTGAAACAAGGTCCTTCTGGTCCCCCAACCTGAGAAAGACTAGTAAGGCATATAAGGAAGCTGGCAACCAAATAGGAGAGTGACAGATGAAGACCAATGGTGGTAAATGCAATATAATGAAAAATGGGGGAAAGAGTTAAATGTAGTGAAAACAGTATCAAAAAAGCCTAGTGGCTATGGTGTAAAGTAGAACCTGATGGTGCAAACCCCATACTGAATAATTAGGCCTATTAAATAAGCAGAATTTATTAGACTTATAAAAATCCAATGCTGGTAAAATATAAAACTTCTTAGAAACAACAGTAGTCTAAGTACCTCTGGATACCTATTGCATTGTCCAGTGCAGCTATAATATGAAAATCATTGTGCTGAGCTTCACAAATAACATTCACCCAACTGAAGAAAATCTTAGAAGGCATAAAAAGAGGGGTGGAAAATAACACCAAGTATGTTGTAACAGTGTTATGCTATCGTATGACATGCTCCCACATCAAACACTGTCTCACAGACCACATCTTTTGCTCAAAGAGACACCCAGGCCTTTTATGGTCCTAGACTGCAGCTAATGAGTCCCCGGTGACCTGGCTAACAAAACAAGTTGGACAGTTCATTGCCCTCAAGTCTGACGTATCCTTACACACTCCTTCCTTGTCTGGGCTTGGAAGGTCTCAGGCTGAAACTCTTGTCCTATTCATTATATCACATCTATAAGCCTTCAAATTGTTTCTAGAAAATGTTGATCCCAGTACTGTTTCAAAACATTTAGCTCAATGCTGCTTTACATTAAGCTAAACTTGTGACTTCGTTTATAACATCTTGCCCTGAAAAATGCACACTACAAAACGCAGCATTTCTCACTTTGAAAGTAGAGAGATAATGGCAGCAGTTACATTTTGAGCAGCTCTGAGGAAAGGGACCTGGGAGTCCTGGTGGACAACAGGATGGCCATGAGCCAGCAATGTGCCCTTGTGGCCAAGAAGGCCAATGGCATCCTGGGGTGCATCAAGAAGAGTGTGGCCAGCAGGTCGAGGGAGGTCATCCTCCCCCTCTGCTCTGCCTTGGTGAGGCCCCACCTGGAGTGCTGTGTCCAGTTCTGGGCTCCCAGCTCAAGAGGGACAAGGAATTGCTGGAGAGGGTGCAGCATAGGGCTACTAAGATGATTAAGGGACTGGAACACCTCTCCTATGAAGATAGACTAAGGGAATTAGGTCTCTTTAGCCTGGAAAAGAGGCGTCTGAGGGGGGACCTAATTAACACTTATAAATACTTGAAGGGTGGGTGTCAGGAGGATGGGGCCAGGCTCTTTTCAGT
>VXBO01010685.1:7544-35617 GCA_013400135.1 Rhinoptilus africanus | reverse complement strand
AAAAAAAAAAAAAAATTGAACCCAGTGGCAGAAAGTGAAGGAGGAAAATGTCCTCATTCGATTTGCAATACCAAGCCTAAAAGGAGAATGCTGGCAAATTCCTGAGAACTTGAGTGCACACTAAAAAGCAGGCTGTTAGACAACTGGGGCATGGACACAAGAAGCTTTTAGGCAGACCTGCCATCTAGAGAGTGCTACCTGCCACTGACATATGGCACTATGGTTGGGGAAAGAGGTGATCTTTCCAGGAGACAAAGGTTTTCTATTTTTCCGTACAATGCAATGCATGAAAGCAAAAGTATGTCTTTCCAAAACAAGCTTACAACAGTTGGGCAAATGAAATGGTTACAATGAAAGACCTCAGCGCCTGTTCCAGGGTAGAAGAGACACTTTTGTCATTGTTCAATCCCTATGCTGCCATGAAAAAATTTCCAAGTCCTCCTTTTTAAAGCAGCTTCCTGCTAAAGTATATCAGTTTAATGCTTTCCACTATTCATATCTGCTAGGCTTTCCTTATCTAGAGGCCCCCTCTGACTTAAATGGAACGAAAGAAGAAAGCCAAGATATGCACAGGATGTCTCTATCTGAAAATGTAGGAGCAGGTAGATAACTTTTATCACACATCCAGGCACCGAGACACATTTTCAGTGTGTGTAAACAAGCATAACTTCACTGAAGCTGGTGGACGTTTGACAGTAAAAAAGTCACTAAGAGTCTATCATTCTCTTTACTGCAGTACCAAGCTGATATCCTAGGATAAAACCTGAATTCCTCAAAACAAACAAAAAATAATAAAAAGCAAAGGTTTTGGATGAATAAGTGTCTGAAAGAAAATCAGAACACTGAAACTGTAAGCTCTCACTGTTACCGAGATATAATCAATTTAATGAATATTGCCTTTACCCCAGGAAGTTTTAGGTGAGGTAACAGGTGATGTTCCCTGTACACGTGACTGTTAGTGGAGCTGCAATACTTCCCTCACCCTGGGTGAAACTAAACAATTGATTCTTCAAAACTAGGAATGAATTTCTCAGGATGGCATGCCTAATTTCTCACTAGTAAACTGAAATCACTCTTGCGCAGCTGTGACTCACTTCAGATAAATGAAGAGTGATCTTGTGTCAAAGTTCTTAGACACTGCATCTTCTTTCCAGAAAATGTAGGCACTTAACGTGACTCAAACTTAAATACCATGTGTCATACATCCATACATGTTGGCAAGATTACTAAAGAGCAAATAGGTAAATATAAATATACCCATAATACAAAGAAAAAAACCTGTTGCATGACTACAAGTATACAAAGCTCAGAAACAAAGGGAAGAATGCTTGTCGAAGTTTTATATATAAAACATATGAGTACTCTCATTTCAAACATTTGGGAGCTAAGTCCAGCAAGGCACGAACCTCAGTAAGAAATTTCTGTGTGAGAATTAATGATATGCATTATTCAGTTATTCACTGGGAACTGGGGTGGGAAAATTACTTTTCTGGTTACATTATTACTAAATTCTTTCAGAAATCACAGGAGCTTCCATTGGGAAAAAAGGAAAGGAAAAAAAAAAAAAGGTTGTTTTAACAGAACAATGAAAACAGCAAGAGAAATTAGAAATTAAAGGTGCAATATCTCAGTCTGAATGGACTCGTAAGAACTGTAGTGGCTAAACTGAAATATATTTTATATTACTGTAAGCTTTTGCGTTGCCCAGGGCCTGGCACTTTGAAGAAGCCTCATCATTTAAAGTAATACTTAGTGTAAAGTATTACCACTATTGCAATTGTATTAACTTTACTTAAAACGGAGCAAAACAGTGTTGCAAAATGCAAATCAATTTGTAATGCGGTTACACGGTTTTTTTCATCTACCATCATACTATCCGATCACCACTCATTAGCATCCCTTTCATCTATCTGATATCTGCCTGTTGAAGATGCAGAAATAGATGTCTGATGGTCTGTCTCACTAAGTCTCCCAATAACCTCCACTCTGGTACAGGGGCATTTATATTAATATATATTTATATTTATATTAACAAAGATCTCATGTGCCTTTAGGTTTTGAACGCCTGCCTCCATACACATGGATGGTTGAGTCAGATTTCCAATGCGTAGAAGAGCTGAAGTGTGCAAGTCTGAGAAACGTCCTGTTTTCTAGTCCTGTTGCAATAGATTATTGTTATTATTTTCTGATTAGCATGCAAAGCTAATACTTTAAGGTGATTTGTAGAAGCATAGTCATTAAAATTTACACTTCCCCAGTCTCTCCTGTGCAAAACAATGATCAGGCTCAAGGAAAAAGCACTGGACCTTTCTCACTCTCCATCAAATTCTGTTTATACAAGGTTTTTCTCTATTAACATTTTTCAAAGGACAAATGCTTCTCTACTGAATAAAGATTTATATTGTGGTTTCCTAGAATAATCTTCAAGAAGGAAAAGGTATTTCCTCCCTCACAAATCCCCTCACTCCATGCACACACAACAGCGTGCTCTGAATAGGATGAAGAAAAATTAGCGAGGATAGGATTACTTTACTAGAGAAAGCCTACTCTCCTCCTGCGCCAACAAGATATTATAGGTCAAGTCAAGTAAGGTCAAGTGAGTTCTTGTCATGTCCAGGATCCCTGATTTATTCTGTCAGCTGTTTGCTGTCATGCAGCGCTATGGGGTGACTGTCAATACTGAGATAGTGCAAAGCGACTGGACACGTTGATTTAAACTAGGGTGGCTCATGTTCACTTGAAACGCTGAGTCCTGCTGGGTGATTATGGATGTCATGGGGAGTGTGGGATGAACAGTATATTAGCACACGTAATTTATGTACAGGGCTTTCTTTGCCTTTAAGAATGTAGCCTCTGTGATGGGGAAGTCCCACAAGTTCTCCTGAGCTCCGTTATTCCCTAACAGATAAGGAGATATGAAGGAAGAAAATGCAGCAAAAGCCACTGCCTCTCCTCATAACAAACGTATTCAAGGTCAGACAGCAAAACAGAAATACAGCTAGGACCCAAAGCCACAAGTTCCTGTTAGGCATCTACCTGCCAGCTTGGTGGGGTATATTACTTCCTAGCTTGCCTGAAACTACATTTCCAAGGGCTGCACTTCAGTATTTCCATTGAAAAGGCAAAGTATATATATATATATATATATCAAGATTTGTAGCGGTGGTGTTATGCAACCAAATGATGGCATCAACCCTGCAACTCTTTTTTCCTTTACTTTTATTGGTAGATTTTTATTTTTGGCTGTCCTTTTATTAGGAATTAGGCGTATTTGTTTATGCTGATCTTTTTCACTCCTTTTTTATAAATACACATTTTCTGTGGGCAGAATGCAAAGCAGAACAGTTGCTGAAAGGGATCTGATGACTATCAGAACACCCTGCACTTTCTTTTAAGCAATATTTTTTGGTAGCCTCAGATGTTACAGGAACGGTTTTCAACAGCTCAGGTGTCAAGGGCCTCACTTCAAGTGGTAGCTGCAGTCATTCATCAGATATGGCATAGGAGGTACTACAGTTACATGCAATAATTGTATCACTGTCCAAAATTTCAATTTGTTATAGTAAGAGTATATGGGAACTAGACGCTTATGTATGCGTGCATTTTTGTGCATCAGCTTATACAAAACCGGAATTTAATACAGAGTTCTTTAATAAGTCTGGTCACACTATGGTGCAAAGTACCTGGAAACGTGGTTACCTAGAAGTCAGTAAGAAAACTTACATATTATCGGCAAAACCATGGGTCAGATGAATTCAGTGGGTAAAACTTCCAGCACATACGACATTTCTCAGTGTGAACGTTATGAAACAGGGTTTAAACAAGAGCAGAATGAAACGATCAACTTCTAGCTGCGATATACTATGCTTCTGTCTAAATTGTACTGATCTGGGCCTGTCCAAACCCTACGGTGTTTCCTCTTCCCACAGGGTGCAATGGCTTTTGAGCCAAACCCTTCAATGCCTAAGTCGGCATTTCTGCATGGTCTACCGTGGGAGCTGTGGCAGAGCACAAGGCTGGGCTGACGCTTTGACAAACACACCGAACAAGCATCTGCTCTGTGGAGTAAAGGGAAGGGAGAAGATGTCAAAATAACAGGAAACAGTGCTAAAAATTACTTTTCTTTACAGACTTCAAGACCACTGGAGCCAAAGGAGCTGAATACTGTCAGGTGAAGCAGATGGGACTCCATGGCTGTGTCTCTGGAGCCTTTCAAGTATTTTCCACCAGTTTCCCTTTGCAGAACTAAATTTTGTCTTGAATTTTGCATTCAGGAAAGAATTTCCAGTTTCCATTTCTATTCAGTTCCTGAAACATCCCACAATTCATTTATTTTGGATATCAAAACCATTAAATAACACCACTGCAACTTGGAACTTTGCCCAAGGTGGATCAAAGAGGCTGAGTCTTTGTGACAAGTACCAATGCTGCCAGGGCATGAAAGGTCATTGCCTTCTAACTTTTAGCTTCAATAGAGAAAATATTTGGTGATCAATATTTAGTGACCTTCTCCATGGAAGTCCCTGTTTCCAGACCCGCTTTTATCGGTTAGGGCTCCAAACAGCAAAATACTCAGGCACATGCATAACTTCAAGCAACTGAGTAATCCCAGTGCTTTGGGCTGCACTGCTGAAGTGAGTGGGAGTCTTGCCATTGAATTTTATAGGAGCATTATCGGACCGTAAGTGCTTTGCTGGTTCAAGGCCAATATTTTCTCAGACTTCAGAGGAAGCCAGGTTGGGCCCGATCTCCACACAGCCTCTCCTAGAAAGACCAAAATAAAAACAAATGATACTAAGCAACAGGAATGCACATAGCATAGAAGAAAGGATCGCTGAACACAAGACAAGCCAAGGAACCATTAGTCATTGAAATACTGGTATAGGAGAGAATGGTGGCAGGTTGTTTTCCTCACAATTTCCTTCACACCAAGTTTTACAGATAGACAAATTGTCCATCTAGCAAACAAGTTGCTGACTGAGATCCAGACAGACAAATCAGCCAGCCACAGAGCCAGGGCGGCAGCCTTTTTCCAGCAGAAGGGTTGTATGCTGCACTTGTTAGAGGGCGAGCTGTGTGAAATACTGTGTGTGCCAACCACCCAAGCCACACAGCTGTAGCAGCAGTGAGCAGGATCAGTCCCAGCTACAGGCAGAGTAGACAACTAGCTGTGAGAGCCTCCAGCAGCGGCGGCAGACTGAGCATGGCCCTTTCGCTCCTTGGGTCTGCCCCTGCAGGCAGGGTGACAGGAGAGGCAGCCACTGCTGAGCGCTGAGCATCTCCCCTAACACCAGGCACCCACACGTCACTCCCTCAGCAACCCAGGCTGCAGCCAAGAAACATCCACCTCTGGCCCTGTACCTCTGCCCCTGAACAACCTTCCTGGAGCAGCAACAGCCGAGTCCTGAGACAGCCTTACCGTAACACCTCCACAACAGCGTTTCAGGGAAGTCACTGGGTCTGTATCACAGCACTATTTGGCTTAAAATAGCTCTGGTCAAACTGCGTTTGGTGCTATGGTACTCCCCTCACATTAAGAAATTCTTACTATGTTAGGGATTGTGTAGGCACCCATTTTGTCCAATCCATGTATCATTTATATGCACTCAAAGTTTGATATATTCTGCGTATAACCCACTGTAATATGGGGACATAATGGCCAGAGAGCAATGTAGGTCCTCTAAACTAGCTGAATCCTGCAAGAACAGTCTCTCAGGTCCAAGACTGATGACTGATATATCTTGAATTAGGAATAAAGCAACATCTTTTCATTTTTTTCTAGTAAGCAGGGTTGGGGTTTTTCCCATTGTTGTGGCTGCTTTAGACAATGCTTCTTTAGGTAAAAAGCAGCAGGTATACACTTTGGGTCTGATTCTGTTACTCCTTTAAGTGTAATCCAGTCACATGTGTTGCTACTCATACTATAAATAATCATACTATGTGTATGATTGTTTTTTCTGGGTAAGATCTATTATTTTAAAGCTACAAACCCCAGACCCTTGGTTTTCTGCTATATTTCCTTCAGTGGGATAGCCCATGCTGGGAGAACATTTATTTTCTGCTCTTATTCCATTCAACCACACAATTAACCAACTCTTTTTTTTTTTTTTTAATAAAATAAAAACCAACTACCAAATGCACTGTTTTCTCAAGCCAATAAAAATCAATGCTCTACAGAGCCTATGAACAGCTCAGCTCCATGAAAGGCACATACCTTGAATTACTAACCAGCTCTGGATAGAGCAGAGAATGCATTTTAAATGACAATGTCACATGCAGCTTTGAGTGAGTAAGAAACTATGCCACTATGATGCCTCTGGAAATGAGCACTACTGTTTTCCCTAAGCACTTCATGACCTTGTGTGTTGATCTTGGTCCATTTTCCAGGACCGTAAATAAGAGCACTTGGAAGAGCTTTTCTGTTCACACATTTGTAGTTACGAGGGAGAAGTCCTGAATGCAAGCATGGCATCCATCAGGCAAGCACAGCAGGTGGCACAGGACAGACTGCATTAAACAGATCCTACAACTTCTGCAGCATTTTATTATGGCAACAACTGAATATGTATTTATCAAACAACATTAAATAGGAAAAAGTTGTTCCCATGCACAGTAGTAAACTGGCAAGTTTCCAGTCAGCAGTTTTACTGTTGGCAAGGCAGAGAAGTCACTTGCTGGGGTCACCAAACTGCTGGGAATCTGCAATTACTTTCATCATATTATTGACAAGCACATCACTGACCCGGTAAGGAACTCTGTTTTATACTCCCAGAGTAACTCAGATTTGGTCAAAGGAAATTTAGATTAGTTAAACTGAACTGCTTCATTGATAGTGTTGTAAACATATCATAAAAGTTACTTTTTTTGTCTTTTTCAGTTTCACAAGTGGTGATATTTTCTGCTTTTAGTTTCTATTTGTATCATTCTGCTCAGGGCTGTCCATGATGTATAACTAAGAACCAAGTACAATTACAAAGTGCCTTCTACCTGTTACAGATTTTTTTTCATGTTGTCCATGCTACTGTGATAGAAAAAATGCTGCCAGCATAGCGTCTGGGTGCTGATCTGAACTAGCTCTAATCCAAAAGGCAGAAAAGAAGCTTCAGGAAACCACAGCCGCTCTATCACTTTCACATAAGGAAAAGAAAACTCTGACATGGAAAATGACATCTACAGGATAACATATGTGCTAAACATGCTGCCAAAATGAGGAAGCACTAAGTCCTCGACACCTGTACCTTTCAAAAACACTAATGCAATTACAGTGCGTGCATCACTATTTTTAAAGAAAAACCTCCATCATCCCCACGATTTCCGGGAATCACCTTTCAGACAGATAGAAAAGAAGACAAAATAGAAGCAGAAATAAGTAAATGGGAGACAGCAGTGATTGTTGGCAAAGTTTCTGCTGCTTCCTTCCTGTAATCTTTATAGATTACATCACCTGCACATTGTTCTCTATATGATCATCTATATGAACTCTATACATACACTTGCAAGGCCAGACACTGCCTACTGCAGCTTGTCTTGCAGCTCCCACTCAATTTTGAGAGTCCAAAATGAAACACAGGAGGTGGGCCCTTTCTAATGGCCTCGTTTCAAACTGACATAATCTATCGCTGAATTTTCAAACAACTACCTTCTTTTTACCACCACGCTGGTCTTTGCACTTGGGAGCAGCTCCTGCAAGAAGTCACAAAGCTGCCTCACTTTAAATTCCTCCATAAAATTTGCCTTTGTGGTGACGTCCACCAAGAGCTGACAAAGGCAAAGCACTGAGGCTGTGGCTCAGCCCTCTTTTCCCTGTCTAGCTGCCGCCTGTTCTTTACTCCTATACTTTTATGCTAAGCCACTTAAGATGTGAGGACTTGGCCTGATGGTCAGTAGAAATGAGAAATGAGGACAGCTCTTCCTTTCACAATATCCATTCCCCTTCACACAATACTGAAGGGTTTAATTAAAGCACATCATAGCCTCGCAATGGCTTCTATGATCTCAGAAACCTCCCTGAGTACAAGAGCCCTTCCAAACTCCACGTTAGGAAGGAGAATTCTCATACTGGGGTAAGGAGAATAAGACCAAAACTCAACAGCTTTCAGATGTGCTAAACAGAGTACCAAAAAAGTGCACATATTAAATCCCTAGAGCTTCATATAACAAAAAGTTCATTTGATTTGATACCAGATGACTATTCCTCCTCAGCAAAAAAAATAAGAAAAAAATCAGTGTTTTCACCAGAAGTTACTCGTCCTCTGAAGTTGAAGAAGAGAACCTTTGCCAGGAGGAGAATGAGAAATTATAAAGATAAGCCAGAGAAAAGTATAAAAATAATGCAAAAGGAGTGGTAAAGAGAGAGTGTTCAAAAGAATCCTTAAACACTTCAGAACTAAGGATTTTTTTTTCCTGTAAACATCTTCCTCTCTACTAAAGTCCTTACTGGCTAGAAACAGATTTCATTCCTGCAGCACAGCATGGAAAGATGATGGAGAATCACAAGACAGAAAAATTGTGCTGAAGAAAATTCAGAATTTCAAGTTGGAGTCTAAACTGAAATGTTTTTCCTTTGAATTTCCAGTGTGATAGTTTTAAATTTTATCGTTCTGTGGTATTACTAGCACTTCAGAAATGTGGCATTTTATCCCATACTCAATAACAGGTCAGGAAGGAGGGCATTGCCAGTAACAACAGTGAAGAAAGGATGTGTCTTTTCTCAAATTATCCCGTGTTTGGGGTTTCTGTAGGACCTCCAGCCAAAGTCATTTGTGATACTGAGGACTTGTCCATCAATGTCATTAGGTTTCTCCTTTCTCCTTTGGAAAAGGATACTGACAGTCATTTTTAATCCCCACCAAAGACATGTTTTCCTATACAGTCTTTTGAGCTGCCAAACTTCGAGCCAGTCCTTTCTATAGCAACAAAGCACAGTAGGAGTCATCCCTTCTGGAAGCTTGGAAGGGCAGGAAGAGAGATATGCCAGTGTCTCTCTATTTATACCTTTAAAGCCTATGAGGAGACTGGCGGGGCATGAGGATGATGGCCAACTAGGAATTCCTTGCAGAGCTAGTATTGCTAGCTACTCTGAACCTAGATTTCTGTGTCTAAGCTAACTGCTGCTCAGTGGAAATTACAACTCATGTATTTTGCCAATATTTTGAGAAAAATAAATTAAGATATACTGGAAGCTACAGGATTGTGTGTTTTGTTAATAAATACAGACCACATGGTATTTCCAATTAGTTAAGCCACATAAAATAGTCCAATAATTGCAATATTTAAAAAATCCAAACATTCCATAACAAAACTACTGGAAACCCATGGAAGAAGCTACGAAGACTGCCCATAGATATGGGCAACTAGAGGAGGACCAGCTGCATGCAATAAAGGCACATATTTTATACTAACAAAACCAATTTACTATACAAGGAAAAAATATTTATTTGGTCAAGATCTGCATCACATCTGATAAATGTTTCTTGGTACACCAAGTTTTTCCCAAATGAGTCAAACACTTACGTGCAATATGAATAATGCACATAAATACAAAAAGAAAAAAAAATCAGATTTGTTTTTGGAAGCCAGGAGGGGAAGGAAAAAAAAAAAAAAGAGGGGGAGTACATTCTAAAGAGAAGATTAACCTGTTTACAGCATAGGTCAACACACAAGTAAAAATATATTTCATGACGAGGCAAATCTGTTTGCATTTTAGTGAGATGAAACAAAATTTGCTTCTATACCTTCCAAAATATAAACGTCTGTTAGGTAGATCACTAGAAACACTGAAAAGTGTTTTTAACTCTATTTTTAGAGCACTTATTAATTGTTCCCATGGAAAAAAATGTTCTTTCAGTACAGATCCTGCGAAACTTTCAGCAGATTATTTCATTCTTTTTTTTTCTGTTTTGAGCCAAGTTCTTTTTTTCTTTTCTTTTTTTTTCCTTTTCTTCTTACTTTGTTTTTCTCTTTTTTTAACTGAAAGGTTCAAATCCTTCTCTGGTGTAACACCAGCCAGTATACATCAGGAATTAAATTGTTCTGTTCAGCTCTTATCAGATAAAACTTTGCAGCTTTGACCGTAGTAATGATTGGTTTCATTGATTGATTGATTTCAATGGTTCAAACTGTTGCACAAACCCAGAGAATTTCCTTCACCTTAATTGTCTCATTTAACACCATTAGCTGATACTAATTGCTGGGTCTTTTCCTTCTCTCTTTGGTCTTAGCATCTCTCTATTTTTCAGGCTCACAGAAACTGAGTTTGTTTTGTACTTGCAGTTTAGCAGTATTCTTCCAGATTCATCTGCATGTTCTTTATTGGTGCAACTTGGTAATTCAGACCAGAGTATTCAAATCTAATTTTGCACTGCCTCAGCTCTGGGAGCTTGACTCAACAGGCTGCCCCAAAGCTTCACAGCAGCTCAGAACCATTGTATCTCTACACATTGAAGCAGCCCCAGGTCTGTGTCCACGGCGTTATTCTAATCTGCCCTCTGCAAACAGGAAGGGCAGTAAAAGGTTAGTCAAAGCTGGTTTTACGTCTTTGTATTAAGAACCTTCAGATGACTTTGAATCAAACCCTCATCTGAAAAATATTTCTGATTATTCATTACCAACTTACATTCTTCCTTTATGTGCTCACTTTTTAGATATTCTCTGTCAAAGGCTCGGTATCTCTCCTCTGTTGATTCATGAAGTTCATTTTAGCCTGCATATTTCAAACCTGGTTCGGGTCTGCAGAGATTTATCCAGGAATAAAACATCATTCTTTAGAAAGAGGACCTAGAAAAGCTGCAATGGATGACTAGCTTGCCTCAGCCCCATGAACAGCCATTATCTTCATGGAAAACACAGGAGGGAAACAGCTCTTGAAATTTGGTCCTATACATCCAACCGTTCTATTATCTGCCTTTAACCAGTCCAGAACTAGTTGCTGCAAATGGAAGGGGAATAACCCAACAGTAGACAGATGGAGGCATGATCTACTCCTCATGAGAGGTCTCATTCCAGTCCATAATTGTTAGCAGAAATAATAAATAAGATGCTATTTATTACATGATGCAGCATTTTGTCAATCTAAAGCTTTTTTCTTAACTTTTTTCTGCTTCTTCTTAATTAGTACCTGGCCTTTACCATCTGCTGAAGAGAGATACGATAGCAAACACCAGATTATCTTCACCAGTATCTGATACAGCTAACTGTTTCATGTCAGAATTGCCTAAAATGTTTTCTCTGAAAGAAATGATAAATCACAGCCCTCCTTTTTCAGTACACTTTCCAAGGCAATGGTTTCCAAATGGTTTTGGACCTTGCCCTACTGTCAACTCTCAGCATTACTTACACTCCATCAATCACCATTACTGTCAAACATTTAGCCGAACTCCTAGGAAAGCATGGCTGTGTGTGCCAGCGGTGTGCCATGCCCTTGCAGGCCACCATTTGGGACATTATCCTGCTAAGAAACATGTTAATACACACAGGCCACAGTACAGTCAGAACCAAGTCTCCCCTCACCACATAAGAGGGAGATCTGAGGCACAAGAAAATTTCTGTCTTCCTGTAATTCCTGTATGAAGGCCAGGGATAAATGGCAGCCCGGTGTTCAGATGAGCTTAATGGTCCTCTTTTTCTCTGCATGATGGAAGATTAAAGACAAAATGCCTTTTCTTCTGCAGAGCACAGTACAAAATATTGGAAAGCATCTGGTAGAAAGAGTCCATCAAGACAGCAATGCAAGTCTTGAGATACATGGAAGACATATGAAGAATACATGTTTTTATACCTTCCTCATATCTCCCTGCGTGCATGCAGAGGAGCTCATGCAACATGTATACTTGTGTTACTCAGCAGGAAGTTCCTGAAGGTGCTGGTTTCTCCTGGACACCTTGCCACCTTGATGAAGCATCATCCTCATCACAGCGCTGGCTCTATCTCTGTGAGGCTGTCTCCCACTCCCGCACCTTCTCTGTTGCAGGTCTGCTCTTTCCCTGTGCGCAGGGGAGCCAGCAGCTCCAAGGAACTGAACAACAAGGCCTCTGATTCACTGGATTCAGTGACCGTGAGGCTTCTGGTATCCCTCAAACACCTGGGCCAGAACCTACTGTCACTGAAGTCTGGGGTTTTGTGTTTGAATTCTGCAAAAGCAGCACTGAAGCCTCCTGCCTGGTCAAGGGACTTGAATCCTCCTGACCAGGGTGGTGGAAAGAGGGAGGGCTTGCATTACATGCCTGCTTCATCATTGAAACCTCAAATTTTGATGCCTTCAAGATTTCCCCAATAAGTCATTCTCCAAACTCAAAAATTATGCAAATGCCTGAAGAGAGGAGACGCAGGAAGTTTCTTTCCAGTTGACTAGCTAAGGACTTTAACTCTCTGGCCTACAGTCAGCAGAGCATCTATCAGTTCATGTGGAGCTGTAAGTGTGTCATCAGGATACCACATGCTTTGATAATTACTCTAGTGGGTATTAAAGTTAATCCTGTGCTGTATAGATCACTTACAAAACACAATAACTGAACCAGAAATCCTTATGTGAGACAGTCGTAAAATCAGCGGCTGAAAGTGCCAGCACGTCTCTGACACGTCCGGCGTAAACTGGAACCCAAAATTCCTGCCCAGTGCAGCCGGTCAGGAATCCAACTGTCCTGTGATTATGAAATCTGAAGCATGGCAGAGCAGCTTATGTCAGATCTACTGCGTATCCACGAGTCTTAAACCAAGACCTGTGAATATAACCCATGCCCTTCCTGGCTTATGAGAAGGGTCATGAGCAACTGGTAAAATTTCAGACCAAAATAGCCAATGCATCATTCAGAGGACCCAGCTCTTCTTCCTTTAAAGACCAGACACCCATCCCAGATGCCCTGGTCCTACCAGTTATATTCACAGCTGAAATCTTCCATTCTGCAGAAAGCCTACTGCAGAAAGCCTTCTAGGGGTACTGGTGGATGAAAAGCTGGACATGAGTCGACAATGTGCACTTGCAGCCCAGAAGGCCAACTGTATGCTGGGCTCCATCAAAAGAAGGATGGCCAACAGGTCAGGGGAGGTGATTCTGCCCCTCTACTCTGCTCTGGTGGGACCCCATCTGGAGTACTGTATCAGCTCTGGAGCTCTCAGCACAGGAAAGACATGGACCTGCTGGAGCAGGTCCAGAGGAGGGCCACAAAGATGATCAGGAGGCTGGAGCACTTCTGCTATGAGAACAGGCTGAGACAGCTAAGTTGTTCAGCCTGGAGAGTGCTACAGGGAGATCTTATTGTGGCCTTCCAGTATTTAAAGGGGGCTTATAGGAAAGATGAGGGCAAATTTTTAGCAGGGCCTGTTGCAACAGGACAAGGGGTAATGGTTTTAAACTGAAAGAGGGTAGACTCAGACTGGATATGAGGACGAATTTTCCTATGATGAGGGTGGCGAGATGATGAAACAGGTTGCCCAGGAGTGTGATAGATGTCCCATCCCTGGTAACTTTCAAGGTCAGGTTGGATGATGATCTGAGCAACCTGATCTAGTTGAAGATGTCCCTGCTCATTGCAGCAAGGTTGGATTACATGACTTTTAAAGGTCCCTTCCAACCCAAACTGTTCTATAATTCTACAAAAAAAGATTCTAGGCTTTATCAGCCTTGGCCCAAGGCAGGACACAGAGCTAAAGTCACCTTTACAAGCATGACAGAGAGGGAAAGATATCCATCCTCCTCACCCTACTGCTCTTTTTTGTTACCTCCCTACAGCAGCTGACATGTTACTGGGTTTTCACAGTAAGTTTTCACAATGCTTTCACTATACAGGTAGTGAAAGTCCTGAGAACTATGCTAAGATAGTTTCAGTCTTCCCCAGAAAGAGAAATTCAGTTACCTAAATAATAATGGCACGCAGCACGTCCACATAACACATCCCTTAGATCGGTATTTTCTCCTTTTTTTCCTATGTCTTTGTACCATACTGCATTGATAATAAATTAAATACAGAAGCTGGACTCTAACCCTCGATAACAGTCAGCACTAAGTTTTAATACCAAATATCACCACCTGCTGCCACCACAGCTGTCTAGTGCTCGGGCTTAAAAGTGAAGAATGGTTATAACCGAACAACAATGCTTGAAGGTAATTTTATCCATCCTGAATCATTTGCAAGTATAAAATTTTGACTGAAGATTTCCAAGTAGCTGCCTCCACTGTGCTGGATTCACCGTGTGCTCTGAAAGCGATATTCATTAATAACCCTTTCTGTATCCCTGGCACAAGAACCTTCCCTTGCTTTCAAATGGGAACTTCGGCTTTTAAGAGACATCAAACAGTCCAAACACCAAAGTGGCACAAGATGTCAGGAGGATACCAAGCCTATCCATGCTATAAATTGGCTAAAATCAACTCCAAGGTCTTGATCATTATCTTGGAGGCATTCTTTTTGCCTAAGTCCAGGATATGTAAAAGGCTATGAGCTAAGGGTAGGTAGGAGGAACTTCCTCAGAGGGCAGGAGTAAAACCTGGGATACCTCAATACTCACTACTCTACACATAAGGCTCTTTCTCTGGTCCTATCCTCCCCTTGCTTAAACACACAGAAATATCTACAGGTTAAAAAAAAATCTTGCTAAAATAAGATAATTTACAGAAATAATTTCTCATCAAGCAGAGAATAAAGAAAACTTAACAGAATCTAAGAATTCAGACGCCTGATGAGATTCACTGGGTTCCGCAAGATGGAACAGACTGTGTCCTAGAGCCACAGGAGGCAAAGGCCAAGCCTAGACTGTCAAGAAGGTGAGGAGATGGAGAGGACACAGATGGACTGTCAGTAGCTGGGGTAGCTGAAGGAAGTCTTTGGGAGCAGACAGAGGAAATGCATCGTTCCATTGGGGCAGCCCACTTTGAAGTGGGTTATCCTAACATTCTGATAAGCCCCAGCGTTCATGTAGGAGCTAGTACGGAATTACATTTATGGTTTCCATCCTGGATTGTATACAATGGCTCCTTGTGTACATCCAGCCCTATCTAGCAAGAAAAAGGTGTGTCCTTCCAAAAGAGATCTACACAACATGCTCCCAAAGAGGTAGACCTCTGTTCTTAATAACACAAAGGGGATGCAGTTCCCAATTTCATATATGTTTGAAGTATTTAGAGGGTTTGGTGCTTTTTTTCCTTCTATTTCATATCCAAAAAGGGTTGGAACAGAGTTTGAATTTTCTATCAACCTTTCTTTTTGCCTAGTGAACTTTTTAGCCATATTTCCTGCCAGTGCTATTTCCACTAACCTTAATTATTTTAATCAGGCTCATTATCCTATTCATTAGACTTGAAGCAGAGGTAATTCTCAGTGAGCTCTGAGTTGCAGTGCCACTAAGACTAAATAGCTATTAATATTCTTAATCTAAATGAGCTCTAAAAAACAGTTAAACTGAGGTTAAAACCACAGTAAATAGACAAATTATCAGAAACATTGAAATTAAATGGCCATTTTGGTTAGACTGTCAAACTGAGACGGCAGGGAATAAATCTTCATAAATCCTTAAACAGGAAGTTAAAAGAGGTAGTTATTTAGGTAGTTGCAAATCATATGAGCAAATTTTTGCCTGCAGCACTAAAATCAAATTTCAGCTGGGTGTACATTTTAGTGCTGGAACCAAATTACTGTTTATGTCTAGATCACAATCTCAAGGCCAGCAAAGGCCTCCTCCCAACATTTGTGTTGTATGAAGGCTAATATGTTTTCTTCTACCTCCCGCAGAAATTACAGACTTCAACAGGGCAATCTTTGAGGGAAATGCCTAGCTCTCTCAGATGTATTTGTATATGTATAGAGACACACACACATATATATAGCTGACAGGTTAAATTTTCTGGAACCCTTCACAAAATGGGACACAAAGATTTCAGTCTGAGATTTAGGCTATAGAAATTTAAGAGATTAAACTTGGTCCCCAAGTAAGATTTTTACAGGAATCCATAGGCACAGGGCAGCATCAGGCCAGCTAGCTTTATCAACCTTCCCAAGCGAGTTTACAGTCCCAAAAGATCAGGCCTTCACCCTATCCTTTGGCCTTCAGCTGTCCTCACCACGGCATCTCTGCTGGAGGCTCCAGGCATTGTGAAGCATGCCTTGGATTTGGACAAGAAGTGTACAATCCAGGCAGTTCAATATATGCTGCTGAGCCAGAAGTTTCCTTAAAATAGTACCTGTGGTTACAATAAATATAATCATACCAATAGAAAGGAATGTGTGAGGCCATCTCTGAACCCTCCTCTCTGGAAGAGGCAATCAGAGCATACTTCTGGTATTACCAACATCTGGTAGAGTTTCTAAAAAGCCATAAAGAGCCAAAAAGACCTCTGAAGGTGAGGAGAGCACAGAGGAACAGCAGGAAGAATGGATAAGAACAAGTCTGTGTCCTTGCAATCTGTCACTGCCCCCCTGGGCCCTCTACCTCCCTATCACAGGACAAGTGGGAATGGACCACTGCTCCCATTCCCTGCTCCTAAGCTTCTCAGGAGGGTTTAAAAGTTAAGTTCTCATCCTCAGCACTTTACCGTTTCTCTTCTATGGAACAGATCTGGAAAACTAGCTGCATAATCAGGAGGCATTATATGTGAAGGTGTACAAAACATCTTCATATCCAACCTCACATTTCATTCTTTTGCTTACTTCCTAACGTGTCTGAAAAAATATGTCCCAGAAATAAGTTAATACCCAGGAAGAGAGGCAATGAGAAAGGAGACAAGGGAGTTTTCGGAGATACCTTGGTGGAGCTGTATAGAATCATAGAATGGTTTGTGTTCGGAGGGACCGTTTAAGATCACCTAGTTCCAGCCCCCCTGCTGTGGGCAGGGCCATCTTTCGCTAGACCAGGTTACTCAAAGCCCCATCCCATCTGGCCTTGAGCACTTCCAGTAATGGGGCATCTACAGCCTCTCTGGGCAACCGGTTCCAGTGCCTCACCACCCTCATTGCAAAGAAATTTCTTCATTAGAATCATTGAATCATATAGGTTGGAAAAGACCTTTAAGATTATAAAGTCCAACCATAAACCTAACACTGCCAAATCCACCACTAAAGCATGTCCCTAAGCACCACATCTACACAGCTTTTAGATACCTCCAGGGGTGGTGACTCCATCACTTCTCTCTTAATCTACCCTCTTTCAGTTTAAAACTGTCTGCCCTTGTCCGGTCACTACAGGCCCTGGTAAAAAGTCCTTGTCTTTCTTAGGAGCTGCCTGTGCTGGCTGAAGAGCCACTCAGCCGCTCCAGTGTTGCCTCTGCTTATACAGCCCCTAGATTACACTGAGGAAATGACTATTCCCCTCCGAGCCACAACTCCTCTCCTGCACAGATATGACTATGTACATCCTGTCCCACTCATGCACCACCCCAAAAGCCATCCAAACTGTGATTCGTATCATTTCCCCAGGGCTCCTTTAAAAATTCCTGGCCGTACTTGACATGGGAAGCCTGTTTGTCTTTGGGCTATGAAAAAAGGTTTTGCTATCCTGTGTGTTTTTAAATGGTATCCCTGCCTGGCTTTCAGAAACAATAGCAATTGTGGAGAGCTTTTAAGGCTAAATGACATTCACTTCATTAGGGCTGCTTCATAGGAAAAATAGTTTGGCAAAAATAAGCACCAAGTGGAAAACAGATGCTAGAATTGGTTGGTCAGTTCCTGAACCATCTATGTCTCCATTAAAAAGTGCACAGAGCCGTTATGGTCAGACGCGTGCCTTTTAACATTGCGTTTCTGTATCAGTCCCACATACCTAGCTGCACCGGGGTTTTCTGTCGCTTGTCAAATCAGAGAGTAAATTTATCATTCTCAAGGCAGAACCGACAGTATCCTGCATTAGTCACGAGGCAAATACACTGGTGACTGAGACCTCTTTCTTGTTGAAAAGTTGCAAGTTGTGAAGATTCAACAAGCCTTACTCATTTTAAATGAACCAATCTCCACACGCACATTTCAACAGGTGACTATGATTTTTAGGGGGATATTTGTGGCCTAGAATTTCATTGTTGTATGCAGATTGTTTCAGAAAAGTGAAATCACTCTTAAAAGGTAGTGCAGCCTGCTAGCGTCCCTCTTCTACAACTCTTGCTCCAATCAGTTGAGCTTTGCGTACAGAGGGAAGTGATTCAGAAAAGAATAATTTTCTGTGGTAACTGGTGCTGGAAAAGCATCAGTGAAATTACTACCACCCTCAACCTTCCCGAAGCAGATGCAGGCAGAGGCAAAGCACTCCGCTCTGGAGGAATTCCTGGTATAGGACTTCATTGGAAGGCTGTAGGATTGATCCCACAGTGTGAAGCCATATACTCTGGCCAGGTTTAGTTGTACGCTTTTTGTCTTTTGGAGGAGAAGGGGAAATACCCAGCTGACCTGTCGGTAAGCCAGAGAGGTGCCCACTTTCCCATGCAGGAAGGACTCTTTCATGAAGCCATGTAGCCCGCACCTTCTTAGAAACGCTGGTTTGCTTACGTCCTTCTGCACAAATTAAATAAAACGCTATGCAAATGCTTCCTACACTACCACATATATAACCAAAATATAACCTACTATTTGAAGATTTAATTTTAGGCCCTGTGTTCAGCATATATTAGAACATACAGTTCTGTATATTTATATCATTTTCTTGATTCACAGATGATTGACAAACTTCAGAAAAGTTCTTTATAGTGAAAAGAGAAGCAGACAGAGAATTTCATATTGATCTGTAGAATACAACAAGACTTTCAGAACTATTTTAAGAATTTTCAAAGAATTACATTTGCCGCATGCCCATAGTTAAGCGTGTAGGGGCAGACCTGCAGTCATCACTGGCTGACGAGTAATTGGGGTGATGCCACTGTTTATGCCAGCAGAAGTTCTTGCGTTTCTTTAGGGCCAGATATAACAGGGTGCCCAGACTGCGGACACCATGAAAGAAGGACTTACTCAGCTCACACAGATCTTACATAGCCACAGATCTTTTCTTCCCAAGCTATACTTGGCTGCAGTCTTAAGGAATTTATTTATGTCATTGTAGATTTCATGGAACTGTCATTTGTCTCCCAGCTCAGTTCTTTCATTAGCCTTGTTCGTTATCTGCCATCTGTCTCTTCTCCTTTTTCTTCCTGGTCTGACTAGTGTGGTTACTACTAGAAAACTTCTTCATTCCATGTTGGGAATTTGCACAACTGTCCACATTATTTACTTAGGGAATTCCAGTAGCCCAAAATAAAAGCATCATATTGGCTAAGCTTATGTAAGCCTGGAATAACTCCACTGATTTGAGGAGAATTTGTCTGGATTTACATTGGTATGAGTAAGATAGAAATCTGGCGCAGAGTTTCTATTTCTTTGCTCACTTTAGCCTTCACCAGTCACACAACCCTGGATGCTGATTGTTTGACTAAAACCGGAGACAGGTTTTTTCACAGAGGCTGGCACTCCATGGTCTTTTCCAGCTATGGAACATCAGCTGTCTGTCTCAGGAAACTTCTGTTTACTGAAGCAATTTAAACCTCCAACCTAAATTCCAAATAGCAATCTAAAGCTCTTCCTAAAGTGTTGTCAGAGTTTTTTAATACATTCTAAATGCATTGGAAAATTAAAAAAAAAAAAACAAAACAGCAAACTACCATTCATTTGGGCTCAATTTTCATTTGTAAACTAATACAGCTATACAGTGGCTGTAAATTATTGCAGTACCCTCCCCTTTGGGGACCACTTACACACTGCAGAGGGATATAAAGTGGTTTTGCTGTAAATAAGAATTGGTCACTTTATGTTCGGCATTTCTTCTGCTGTTGATTGACAATATTTCTCTGCAGTGCAGTGATTTCTTTTTGTGGATAAGATGCATATAGTTGCTGACCAGCTTCTGCTACTGAGAGTTTTGTCCCCTGTTGACTCTGCCTGTCTCAGGGCATGCTCCTCTGGCAGCGGCGCCGGGGGGCATTGCACCACCAGCCTTGCCCTGTGGTTTCATTGTCGCACACAGTTTCCCCCAGGGCAGCAGCAATTTTCCTGCAGCAATGACCACAGACATCAAGCGCTTTTGTGTTAGGGATGACCATCCCCAGCAGACACAGTAACACTGCACAATCGAATGCCACTGAAGCCAGCGGGAGCACCATGGGGCTTTGGGTCAGCAGAGTTTGGGCAGCAGCTCATTCATCCCCGCAGCATTGTGTAAGGCATTGTGACTGCGCATTACTGGTGACAGTTCCTGTAAGAAAATGGTTTTTCTCCCAGGTGATTTATTCAAAACACTTGGAAGTCAGTGGAAAACCAGTGACACCCTGCAATTTTTAATTTATCTGGCTGGCACAGCCATGTTCAGAGTTTAAATCAAGACACTTACTTCAGCTGAAACTATCTAAACCCAGATCCATCAACAGGGTAATATCATTTTTAGCTTGCTGCCCGAGGGCACATAACTGACATTTTGTGTATATTAAGTATTGGCGTTCCTCATATGCCAAAGTTTAAACCACAGAAGGAATCTTCTGGCAGATTATAACAGAAGCTCCCCAGAGGCAGCTGAAACGGTCTATTATCTCTGCGTGCCAGTGTTGACTAAAAGTTACACATAGGCTGCACTCCACCATCCAGTGAGCAAAGGCACAATGCTGGCCTTATCCCTGCAGCACTTCGGAGCAGGAGTTCCCACCAGCATCGGGGCTGCCTTCCCACGTGCACCAAGGGAAGAGCTGCCCTCTCCAAAACCCATCAGGAGCTGCATGGGGAGCGCCCTAGGTCCCTCACTGCAGCTCTGGAGCAGCACCACACCGCTCTGGCCACTCGCTAAAAGGGACTAGGAGTGCACAGGAATGGGAGGATACCACGTTGGGTCACCTAGGAAATTATTTTAAAGAGTTAGGGACCAGCTAAGTGTGGAAAGTCTATGAAGAAGCTTGTACAGAGAATACCAAGAACTCTGTTCCTAACTTTTGCACTGGATTTTTTCCACCCAGAGACAGCCCAAGGCCTAGGAGGAGGGGAATTTTTCATTTATACTGCTTTCATAGGGCTGCTTGAATGAGCTCTCTTCAGTCTTTAATGTTTGTTTCTCAAATTCTCACTTTACTTGTGAAGGTAGGATGCAAATAATAAAAGCTACCAGAGAGAGCAGTGTTTATCTTTGTGTTGGTTTTTATAGAAAGAGCTTTAACATCTGTTTGCAGGAATAAGTTTTGTGATTTTAATTACGACAAAGCTAGTCAATGTAGCGAGTCATTTTCGCTCTTCCATTTAAAATGAATGATGAAATGGAGATGAAAAGGAGCAGAAATTGTCTGTTTAACTAAGCCTTTCTCCCCAAGTTAAAATGGCAACATTTTATTAGACATGTTATTGAGACAAGAGTTTATATTAAGTTTTTTTCTGTACCAGAGCCCCCACTATCTTTCTTATGGCATAAAGAAAAAGTCTTAAGTTCATGGTAATTGTAATTTAGATCCATCATACGTTTTATTTGTATTTTCAGTCAGTCTTATTGTCAAGGAAGGTTTGCCACCATGTAACTCACTCTTCTGTCCCTGGCTCACAATCACAATCAGCCACTTCAAGTACAGCAGTTAAACATGTGCAAAGGTAAGTCACATTCAATGGGCCAAAAATAACATTTATGTCTGTGTTTTGCTCCCTTTCTGTAGTATTTACCACATTCATACTTCTTTGTAGAGATCTTGTTTCCAGTTTTATAAGAAATTGGCACTAAGAAATTCCTACCTCACCTACCAAATTTTCATATTCTGGTCAAACACTGCAGTACAGCATGATAAATTTTTCTATAGGTGTATATACTGAGATGCAATAATACCCCTAGTGAAGACATCTAGCGCTTTCCCTATTATTCAAAGCTGTGATTCTGTTTTCTGCCTGTTCCAGTATTACATAGCTGCTGCCCTTCCTCCGCAAACATTAGGTTCATCTTGAGGGTAGGCTCAAGTGGTTGACCTATAACAAAGTAAACACATGTAGCTCAGTCACATGAGCTCAACGCATGCTTGTGCGAGGTTGCTTGACAGTCTGGGGTCTGTGAAAGCAAATGTGTAGCTGCAGCAGTGCAGGCTGCTCCAGAGGGGAATAGTTTACACGAAGGCAAAGCAGAGTTTAGATTAATATCCTCTGGTACGGAGATGTTGCAACCTTGGCCAAGATTACTCACCTCACAGAGCTTTGTTTCACAGCCTCCAGGGTGGTGAAAACCACACTGCTCACCAGAGCAGAGCCCCTGCCTGTCACCAGTCTGCCCTGACACTTACAGAACCTTACAATGGTTCATGTTGGAAGGGACCTTAAAGATCATCCAGTTCCAACCCCCCTGCCCTGGGCAGGGACATCTTCCACTAGACCAGGCTGCTCAAAGCCCCATCCAGCCTGGCCTTGAACACCTCCCCCGTTAGGAGCTGTTCTGGGCCCTTTTCTGCTCTGGCCAGGCTCTCTGCAGCACCGAGCCTGGGCACATCAGAGGGGGAAGAAAGAAGAGTTAGAGTGGCTGATCAGAGCATCACCTCCCTTCTCCCACAGTGATGGAGAGGACATCTGCCAGGGTCCGGTGGGAAGCATTCAAGTGTAGTTTTAACTTTCCCTCCAAATACTCAGAAACAAAACCACTCACAAATATCAGAAGCTGTACTAGAAAGGATCCATGACCCCCAGTAACATTTCTGTAACTAGGCTGGACATCCTCTCCCCAGTGCAGCTTGGTCCTGTGCTCCAGTCCACCCACACATCTGTTCCAGCTGCACTGCCCATGTGCCCCTTTACCCCTCCGCACCGCACATTCCCCCTCACCCATCCTTCCAGCCTTCTCTCCTTCCAGCAAAGCCGCTCCCAGCCTGCCTTTGCCTGCCCCAAGATGACCAAAAAAGAGTGAACATGTGTTTTGCAGCCACAGTGCAGTCCTCTCCACCTGCTTGGCCTCTTCATTTTCTCTCTACCTATGTCCATCCACAGCATTTGGGCCACGTTTAACAACTCAGCAGTTAGCCTTCATATTTTTTGGTGCTCTTAGTTTATGAAAGTGAAAAAAAGTATACGAATACACGAATAGTTTGAAAAGACAAAACTCAAATTGCGCCTGCATTTAATTAAGAGATAAATTTTCAGTCACCAATTCCCCCTCTTATGGGGACCAAACCAAGCATACAAGTCACTGTGCGCGCAGGCAGCGTGGTGTCTGCAGGTAAGGATTTACTCCCAGATAGTTCAAATGAGGGTGAAAATTACTCACTGCAAAACTAACTCCAGACTTCTGTATGGCAGAAATGCCACACCTGATCAAGTCAAACTAAAAGTTTGGTGCCAGTAACTCATCATCTACATATACTAAGTGATGACTGGACCTTTGGTAAAGTTGGAAGAGGAAAAAGTTAGTCATTTATCTGAAATAATTATTCTCTGCATGCAGAAAGCAGCTCCTTTCAGCATCTAGAGTCATTAATACGTGTCGTTGGTTGTCTGCAGAAGGGTTATTTCTGGTACATGGAGTTGATCAAAATGCAGATGTGAACACTGCTCATATCTAAACAGAACGTCTTTCTACTTTTCATTTCTCCTTCCCTTCTGCTCGTTTTCACGGCAATGTAAAATGATTTATTATGATATTATGATTGCTGGTGGTGTAATATTTCAAGCCCACCAGAAGTTAAGATTTCTGCCCTTAAAAGAATCTTAGTTAATGCATTTTTAAAAACAGAGTTTTTCTGGGAGAAAAAACCTGTGATGTGAACCAATGGTTAACCACCACAGCCAATGTCAAGTACTCCATCTTCTCCAGCGCGCTTTCCAGGGCCAGCGTTCAAGGTCTGACAGGTAACTCCTGAAAGCCTTAAAACACACCAAAAAAAATAAAAATTATGCTAAATATATCCAAGTAGACAACATCCTAACAGCAGCTAGATTGTCCAGTTCATCTTTTTCCTCTCTCTTTCTGTAGTGCCTAGTGTGAGAGAAGCCTGGCCCATGATGAGGTCTCCTGTGCTTACCCTGCACAGAGAACAGGGGTGATCCCGCCTCCCAGGGCAGTGGGGCACGGCAGCCCCTCTGTGCCCTTCACGTGGTGTTTATTCCTGCTGTCAACAGCAGCAGGGACGTGCTAACAGCGTTACTAAAACTGTTTTGATCTTGTTGCAGAATGAATAAACAGACTTACTGGATTGGGACCAACCTTGTACCCCTCCTCCTAAAAAAAAAAAAAAAAAAGAAATTCATCCTCATCTTTCATGGCATGAGCCAGGCTCCCATGGGCACTCCTCTGTATTTTTGGGGGTGGGAGGCACACACATGTGAGTGTGCGTGTTATTCTGGCACTTAAATATGGAACATTCAGCAATTCATATTGTCACTGGAAATGCAACCGTTGAATTTCTAATAGTTTGGACTCACTCGAGAGCTAAAGGTCAGTTTGCATCAGGTTTTGTATTTAATGAGTAAAACTTAAGTGCTCAAAAATATGCCTCATCCAAATGAATGTACTTAGTCCAGTAGGTTTACTTCAGAGTAGTGATGCTTTGAAAGCCTATAAGCATCATTGTTACTGTCCTATAATCAAGAAAACCAAAATCCAAGTGCTATCCTGAGAGGTTTTCAGGATTTTATCACCCACACAAGAGAAGCCAAACATTCTTTTAAAGGAATTGCCCTTAAAAATGGAAAAGCTATTTTAATCAAGCTGCTGGACTGCTTTATCTTGTCACCTGCACCCAGCAATGGAACACTTTTTTCCTTTAATAGATATGTTTCTTAAAACATCTTGATCATAAGTGACCTTTGGTTTTTAAGCAGAACGCAATGGAACAGTTTAGTCCTGCTTCTCTTCAGGTCAGTGGGAAACCTGCCACCCCCTTCCAGCACAGGGCGCCTCAGCCTGCGACGTGCAAAGCCATTTCACCCCCTCACCAAAGTTCATGGATAAGGTGGGGCGCTCAGCCCCTCCGAGGACCATGGCTAAGAGATGCTTTCCGAACGATCCACAATAGAAGAGCTCAGCATGCAGCAGCCAGCTGACAGACGAGAGCGCTGTGGGAAAGCAGCTTTCAGTTTTGATTTAAAGAGTGAAAGGGCAGCAGTGTCTCTGGCATCTTTGGGCAGGGACTTTCATAGATGAAGAAACATAAGTCTGCATAAATTTATGAACTGCTGAGACAAGCAGGCTGCTATCTGCTGGCCCTTTGGAGGAGAAAAGGTGTGGCCAGATTACACAGAGAGAGAAAGAGGTCAGGTTCAAGCCCTGAAGGGCTTCATAGAGTCAGTGGAAAGCAAAATACCTCAAAGGGAATCCTGAAACTGGATCTAAGCAAAGAAGTGGGATAGTATTCACCAGCGGCTGGTGGAGCCTTGGAAGCATGTGCAAAACAAATTAGGGCAATTTTTTTGTGTGCAGGAAATCAGCATGTAAGGCATCACAGTTAAAAGTGGCTAGAAACAGTCTGTTGTCAGAGAAAGGTGCACTGGCAAAATAAACAGTTTTTCATTACTCACATCAGTCTCAGGAAAATCCACATTAAAAAGTCTAAAGATACTTTTTGCCAGAACCCTTTTATTTTGCTTTGAATTTTATTTTATTTCCTTTGAAATTTGTTTTATTGTGATGCTTTTGTGCACAAACTACTACTTAAATCAATAGCTAGGAGATGCATTGCTTACTTAAATTTTAAAAATTATCAGATACTGAACATAATTTAAAGACACCTAATCAAAGAAGCTACTATTTTATTGTAAGGAAGGAGCTTTGGCCAACTGAATTTATTACAACACACCCAGATGAGATGAATATACAGTTAAGTATTTCAAATGGGAGAGCTGCAGGTCCAGGAGACAGAGGGCTGATATTTGTAAAAATGTTAGAGTTCATTCCAGGAAAAACTAATGACTCAAACATTAAATCTTCCTTCCGCAACTATGCTTCTCTGATAAAGGTCCTTAAGAAATGGCACTGAATAGACAGGACAAAGGGGAAAGGAGTGCAGATCCCCAGGCAATTAATTGCTGGGAAATAACCAAGGGTAAGTATCTAGATTATCTAGTCCCTGATAGAGCATAGAGAAAGAATAAGAATTTTAAAACGAAGTGATGACACAAAGGCTTGTGAATAACATCTAATACCACATTTAAACACTGAATTTTCCTGGGCGAAGCATGTACAGATCTAAGAGCAGAAGACAAGAAGATGACCCAATAGGCTGAGGAGTGACCCCAGAGGAGACCTCGAGAGCCACCAGGGGGATGAAGGGGCTCAGGTGAGCATGGACCATCAGCCCAGAGGCTGCAAGGCTCCGGGGATCCCCATGGGCAGGGCAGCAAACAAATCACCCTCCCAAAACACAGGGAGCTCTAGACCACAGGGCAAAAAATATAATACAGCAAATAGCAGTGAGCTCCTCTGAACACTGTCCGAGGCTCCTCAGGCTGTCAGTCTAAAACCAGCCCTTAGAGACTCTCCCATTTTCTACACCTCAGAGGCTTCATTACAGAGTTATTGCCCATCCAGGAGTTTGGGGTTAGGTCTCTTCTGAAGTAAAACACCAGGAATACAGCTGTTTACCACGTTTTACAGTAGGATTTAATATTATCATTAATGACCATAGATTACAGTAAGGACTTGCCTATTACCCAACCTTTCAGATAATTTCCAAGAAACAATCAACCATTTCAGACAGATCATTACCTTTGCAGTCATCCTCTTCATAGAGTAGCAGTGACACGAAACGTCTTGCATGGATTGTATTGAAGTTTTCTGAAATTGCGTGTGCCAAGTTAACTCTAAGTCTCGCAGGAAAACTGATACAGCTGTGATGCAGCCAAGGGGGCGGGCTACTCCCATGTGTTTCCCATTTCCTAGTCAGCATAAGCTGCAGCAGATACACAGAGAGCAGACAGAGAAATTATGCAGAGCTTGTTTCAGCTTTGATGGTTGTGCTGCCAGTTACTGCGACGGCAGCTGTTGAAAGCTGAAGGCGCTTTGCTTCCCATTGCCTGTCAGACAGGCGCTGACATCCCAGGGAATCTTACCTGAGAGATTGCACGCTCGTAACACCACTGTTAGCATTTGTCTTCCAAGGTATCATCAGCTTAGCAAGAATTCATTAAACTTGGTGATTCTTAAATGTTTCCTGCTGTGCGCAGTGCCTATGCCCTCACATTTTCCCATGCACCTGTGCTGCATTTTGCCTGGTGCCAGGGAAAAAGCCAAGATCCATGTTTCTCCTTAGGCAACATCTTCATCTGTGAGAAGATGCTTGCAGACTTTCTGCCAAGAAAACCTGGCACCAGAGAGGCCAGAAGAAGCAGAACTGAGTCCCCTCTGGCCGTCGTGCTCTGGGGAGTAACGGATGAAGGAAGAGCTGTATGTTGGATACGTGTGTGCGGTGTACGCACACAGCAAGGGCTGGACAAGAGGAGCCCTGCTCCCAGCACACTGCTCAGGGAGAGTGGAGGGGAAAAATTAGGCCAGAAATATCTTGGAAATTAGGCGGGCAAGACACCCCAGCTGCTGTGGGAGGGAGACAGGGGAGGGAAGGGCTTCCAGGGCGGCAGGGCACTGCAGGTCAAGTGTGTATGTTTCCATATGGATGCAAGTGCTTATAATCGCCCAGACCAGGACACAGAACAAACGCTCTGTGTGGAAAAATACACCTCTGAGTGCTCTTGACAACATGTGTCCAAGCATCAGAAAACAGGTCCTTTCTCCCCTGCATCTTATGGACCTGGTCTCATCCAAGCTCGTTTTGCAGAGATGTCTCTTTCATGAGACTGGTCACCTCTGGTTTCCTCTCACACCAATGAACAGACACAGAGCTGCTACTCGTCTCTTAGGTGGGCTGAATTGCCCTCTGGAGAGACTGTAGCCTCGAGGAACTACTGAAAAAGCCTGTGGCAAATCAGCTTCTCACTTGGGCACCCAAGCTGCACATCAAAATTTAGATGGAGGGGGGCTAACCCACAGTAACTCCCTCTCAACCTCTTTCAGTGGGCTTTTCCCAAAATAAGGCAATATCAAATGGGCAGAAGGTGGTCCAAGATCATCAGTGCGAAGGGTCTTTGTGTGCATCTATCTCCATTCCCCTGGTCACTCCCTCCCTGAAAAAAAAAAAAAAAAAA
>VXBO01010684.1:163947-192870 GCA_013400135.1 Rhinoptilus africanus | reverse complement strand
AATCCAAGTATTTTTCATACAATGGAACTGTACTGGCTTTTATTTGTGAAACAGCTGCAAGATTTTACTATACTTTTTCTTCCTTTTTTTTTTTTTCTGCTAAATCATGCAGAAAATTTTACAATATTCTCAAAGTGTATGAGAGTTTCTTTTTCGTCACTTTACTATTATACATGAGCTATCTTCTGTGGGACTGCAGGGGATCTACCACCCATAGACAGAGAAAATGTGGAGGATTGAACCATCTATTTTCTGACTGTTTTTATACTATTTCTGTGTCTCTAGAGCATGTTCTTTTTACCCATTCCTTTATGTTACATACTATACTTGGATCTTTCTGACATTTGTCCCACTGTGCTCTTGCTATTTTTATATTCCTACTTACTAATTTGACTTCCAAAGTGATTTATTTTGAAGAGCTTGCAATTTATCTACCCACCAGATCTCTAGACACAGTGAAATTGGTCTTTCCAGAGTCCTGTCTTCACTTCATCCTTCTTCTCTTATGAAGAATTTACGACCTTTGCCATTTCACCATCTTTTGCACAGATAGTTCCTTTGACAAATCTTGAAAAGCCCTTCTCTTCTGACAGAACAAGCTGCTGAGGATCATCCTATATTGCTTTCACATGCTTGTATGTAAATAAATAGCCCAGTGTCCTGCTGCGTTCTAATTCCAGCAAGCATTTGGTAGTTTTACTCTTCTACTTTGTGTTTTGTATTCTTGTCTTTTTTTTTTTGTTTTCTGTAGTTGATGAAACATATTAGAAACCTATAAACTGCTGTCTAAACATAATGATTTTTAGGGATTTTTTTTCCCCCCGAAACTGTATGACCTTCCACTTGAATATTTGTTTTTTGGTTTTTTGGGTTTTTTTGTGCCCCGAAGTTGCATACTGCAGCAAGGCTATCAGCAGTGAGCAACTGAGTTGTGTGCAAGCAGACCTTCTATTCATAGGGGAATTAGCATTTACCATCTAGGAGTGATGGAGAGCTTGTCCTTAAGTAATTTGCTCTTTTATACAGACTTCTGCCAGAAGATCCTGTGGTTTCACAGCAAGTGCAGTTCAGTACTTTTTTTCCAATGAGTCCTTCAGGTGGCAAGAACAGAGGGATTAAGAGAAGCTCAGATATTTCCTGGAAACAGTAATAGGCCTTCTTCAATTTGATTTTCTTCCTGCAGTGGGATCACCACCTCTCTCTACAGATAAACCCATCTGCACCTGTCTTAAGGTCTTTCTTCAAAGTAGAATGTCTCCCTCTCTCTTCAGTACTGCAGTCATGTAGTGTGTTAATGAGAAATTCCACCTATTATTTATATGTTTCTCCCAAGGCATCTAGCAACTGTTGTTGAGGATGCTTAAGCTGCTGAACATTACTGCATTTCTTGTTTTTTCTTCTCTATGTGAAGGGAAATGCCTTAAGTATTCTGTTTTCTTCTCACTCTTAGTGATGTGCAGAAGACAAAATTAGAAAAAATCATTTGAATTAGGGTGTCAAGGACAAACTTTATTCTAGTCTCCATTGCTGCTGCTTACCTATGGTATTCCTGTTGATATAAGCACTGTGTATTAGCATTTGGATTTATATGTGTATCCTCTGCATCAGATGCCAGTTGCCCTGTTTGTATAGAATAAACGCACTTTTGCTGCAGCAAAGCCTCTTTTGGCTCTTTCATTTTATTTTCTTGCTGTTTGGAAGTTGAACACATTTCTGAGGTACCAGATGGCCAGGTATTAAATGTATAAAGTGCATTATTTCCTCCTTCCCTCCTCTGCAGCAGTCTGTTTCTGTTTAGCTATGTAAATAGGAGTGGTTGAGAGTAAAAGCAGGAGTTGCAGCTGATATAAACCCCAATAAAATCAGGTGGTGTGGACTATGTTTGAAAAGTGACTAACTTTTAGAATTCTTAAACTGCTTAGATAATATTAAATAAAATTATTGGCTGAAGAGACTACTTATTTAATTTGTGTTTCATGCTAGGAGAGGGGAGTTTGGAGAAAGCGCTCTTCTTTAGTTGGTAATAACGTGCGTTACAAACGAGCTGGGGTGGGCCAAAGTCAGTGGGGTAGATTGTGTCATGGAAGTCCCTCTCAACTGTTAATGAGTTGGAGTGAATTTCGGCACAACAGTGAAGAATATGTAGGGAGTTCAAATATTTAACCATGCTGTTTTGGGCTTGACATGGTAAGGCTACAGAAAGAAGCTGTTTTTCTCTTATGCTGACTTGAAAACCTTGTGAAATGCATATAAAACTACTAACTCCTCACCGCTCATCTTATCTAATATCCAGAATTAAACCTTATATAAATAGGTTGGGTCTGAATGTCGTGTAGGTATAGGTAACATATGGGTTTCTGGTGTTTTATAACTTAGTTCTCAAATAAAAAGTAGTACAGCATTTTTGCAGACATGCTTTAAGTTTGTCTCTGTAGGCAAAGCCATATAATCTTCCAGCTTTGCTCTATCCTCAGACCCTTGTGCTTCAGTGAGTTAAAGTTGTAGGTTGCCTTTTAGCTCTTAAGGTTTTACAAGTAGGACATTTTATTATATGGAGAAAAATGAATATAATAACTTTAATATTTTTAAAATATCTTGATCTTTTGTAAGAAAATATGAGGTATAATTTTTTAAAGACTTTATATATCTGATATATAGCTGATGTGAATTTCACCGCTTTATGTATATTATTACTATTTCCAAAGTGGTTTAGTTCATCTCAGGGAAGTGCTGCTGTAAAATATGGAGCTTTCTTTATACAGCCATGGAAGTTGTAGTACGGAGGACTACTGAAATTACTTGTGACCTTGCCTGTCATTTGTTAGTGAATTCAGCAACATTAATCAAAATGTACTCATTGGAGAATTTTCATCTGTAGTATGCTGCTCCCATAACTCTTCCTGTGTTTTTCATAGTGTCAGCAAGATTTGACATTTTTAGAGCAGATGTGTAATTTCTGCAAATATTTGTAATTCACTTTACAGGGTATATATATCACATAAGAGATGCTATGATATTCAGGCTTTAACATTTGCAACACTTTATGGTTCTCGTGGGCTTGACCTCAATTTATTTGCAAAATAATTTTTCAAATACTACCACAGAAGCTTTATAATACAAAGTTTTTAAAAATCCCCCACGCTAAGATGTGTTGGTGATCTGTCATAAAATCGCAAACAATAGATTTTAGTCCATGAGAATTACTCTGTAGAAATGCCGGAACACAGCACCTTGAATCAAACCAATGCATAAATCTTACTGATTTCAACACAGTCAACATTTCGCCTGTAGCCTTCGTCTGTTCTCTTACCCTAGTGCCTGTCATGCTTGGCTATGAGACCTCAAGCATCATTGTCTTTTTGAACCCTGGTTCTGATGATAATTTGACCAGGTGGATAGCTTATTGCTTCCCATCCCGGCTTATTGCTTCTCATCCCGTGTGCCTGCTCCAGCACCTCTTCTCTGTAAACTAAAGTATGTGACAGAATTTCATTCTTATTCTCTGACAAAAGTAGGTCAACAGTAGGTGCATCCCTGTTGTTCGCACTGATGGAAGGAAATCTTTTAGCATCTCTCTAATACCTTGTTATTTTCACTTCCACCTCTTGCTCCCTGTTTCTTTGCAAAGAACAAAGTCTTACAGTTTCTAAAGTAAGGCTGGGTTTAGCAGGAATGTTAAAATTTTTTTCTTTGGGAGTTTATTCAGGCAAATAGGTGTGTTTGTTACTCTGCATGTAATCTTTGTGAGGATAGCCTTATAATAAGAACAGTAGAAAATGTGAATGGAAAGTCATCTGGTCTGTGCCAGTACCCGTTACGATACGCCTGTGCAGACTGGAGTGACTGTTGCGGAAACAACATGTTCATAACAGTAGTGCTGGGTTGTTCCTCCATGTATCCTACCTGTTCCTTGACTCTAAACCTGGGGCGCCTGGTGTGAAACAGTGCTGGGTGTGCATCTTAGTGGCCATACTGCCAGTCGGTTCCTTTGATGAATTGTGAACAAACAAAAAAAAATACTATAATGCTGAGTTTATTGATCTCCGCAGTCATGTATATATGTATTGCATACGCCTCAAATCATATGTTGTGAAAAGGTGTATTAGGTTCAAATATTCTCTTGCACTCTCTTGTATAATCTCAGTCTTTCTCCCACAAGAGGGAGACATAAAATATGATCGAATCAAAGGAGAAAAGCATCTGGTATGAGGAGACCCTAATTAGCAAGCAACTTCACCATTCCTGAGGGAACGAAACTCACAGAACGAGTAAATATCAATAGTGTGGGAACATTTGGTATGACAGAATGTTTTCTTATAAAGGAGAGGGAAAGAGACTGTGTAAATGTGATTATAGATTTTGAAGGAAGGCAAAATGTTTCTCAGCTAGATTCTGGCTGTGTTTATGTTCGCACATAATGTGGTGCAATTGGAGCAGACCTACCAAGCAAAACACTTGATTTGCAAACCTGACATCCAGGCTGGCACAGATTCCAGGAGGTGCTTTTCCTTGGAAGATCTCTGGTCCGGTCCAGGCACTTGAAAATCACGAGTGCTTATTTCCTTCAAAAAGGTGAATGCATGTGCTCCGCTATGGCAATCAAAGTGTGTTCAGTGAGGGCGAAGCAGAGATTTGCTGCAAAAACATATGACTTGTGAAATAAAACACTGCTGTAAATACATCTTCCTCCTTCCATTTCTGTAAGTCTTCATGCCAAAAATTGTGTGTGACATGTGAAATTTCATATGGAAACCCTACCCAAACTCGGGTTTTGTCTGAAATGTGTTTCCTAGTATGAAATCAAAGGATTTTCCTAGAGAGAAAAGCAATAAGCTGGTAGTGCCGTATTAACACCATTTTCCATTACTGAAATGCTTACCAAACTCTGAAATACATAAATTAATATAAGAAAACTTTGTAGAAAAGGCGGGCAGAAAAGATGAAGTCTAGTTTGTTTGTTTGGGTATTTTTTTTAATGATGCTTACATTGATAATCTCCCCTAAAACAGAGCAGTCCTATCTATCCGTTCATCTACACAGGTGCTCTGAAAACTAAACTGTTATTGATGGTCACTACATTCCTGTCATTTTTTGTTGTTGTTACTGCTATAGTTTTCAGCAGTAGTCTTCCTTCTCAGGATTATTGACTGGTGCCTGCAATCAGAGCTGCACTGCTTTCTGCAACGCTGTCTTCAGCTTCTGATCCTGCCTGCTTTTTTCCCTGCAGGTTTGTGCATGAGCAGCCTGAGTTCATTTTAACCTTTATCTTGTTTTGCAAACAGCCCGTGCAGGCACTGCAATAGCAGGGACCTGAGATTCTTGTAGACCAGCCAGAGTTTTATTTATTTATTTTCCAGCTTCTTAATTTCTCATTAGGAATAAAACCAAAACAAAACCCCTTCCAATGCAATAAAATTACAAACGACCTGAGAAAAATGAGATGAAATTAGAGTATTTACTTCCTTTTCTTACCTACCCATTGCTGCATGGACTAATGAGAAGTAGTCTCCCTACCCAATGGAAAGATAACAACGGAAAATTATTGGGAAGATGAAAGTGTTTTGCTCTCCCTTCTTCAGTACTATGTCTGTGAAAAAGATTAGCTCTGCATAGTTGAAAAAAGCAGCAGAGGAGTGACAGCTCTGCTGGAACAGGAAAGAAGCAAAAGTCAGAAACCATTTAAGTGAGATGATTTGAGATTGCCTCACTCTATTTCCAGGTGCTTTGCAGTGAGATTTATTTAATCCAGTCTTAGAGCAGCAATCTTAGAGAAGTCATAGAGAGGATCTGGTGTTCTGGAAAAAATAAAGGGTAACATCCTCAGAAAAGGGGAATGCAAAATGTGGGAGGATGCATTCTCAGTTAAAATTAAATTTCTAGGAAAAGGCTGGAGTATGTATAATTCACCTGCCTGTTTATAAACTTCTACTTGATTTAAAAAGTAGTAACAAACACAGCACATATTTGTAAAAAAAAAAATCTCAAAAGGATGTCACATGACTAATTTCATCTTTTGACAGGGTAACAAGCCACAGGGCTAAGCATAAACAGTAAACATGATTAAATCATGACTTTAAGGAGGTTTTTGATACTTAGATTTTCACAAGCAAGTTGTACAGATCCTGTCCATATGGAAGTCCCGAACCTGGTGCGGGTATCACTAACAGGAAAACCCACTCCAAGATTGAACTGGTACTGGTGGAGACCCCACAGTCAACAGGATCGTCTGGTTTTGCTTGTGCTGAACTCTGTTATCCTGTGACTCCAGTAAATGCCCCCATGGGGGCACTTACTGACCTTACGCGTCTGCTTGTTTGAAGGTGCTTCTTCTCTGGTGTTTTTCAGTGTTTTCATAGTGATTTACATGATACAGCTGAGAGTGTGCTTATGAAATCTGCTGGTGATATACAAGCCAGGAGGGCCTGTCAACATGTTCAAGGACAGGCTTGAAACTCATCATGACTTAGAAAAAAATTGGAGAAATGGCTTGAAATAAGTGCAGTATAATCCAGTAAAGTGTAACGTACTGCACTTATTTGTAGCGTACCACATGTGAAAGGTGGAAGGCTAGTGAAGAATTAAAAAACTCTCTGAGATATAAAGTGCATTGCAAGCTGTGCTTGACTCAGTCCCATCAACATATCATGCAAATATCAAGCATCCTTCTGGTACATTTAAGGGGAAATGTTATTTCAAATGTATGGGAGATAAGACTTTTACTCTGGTCAGCATTTTTGTGAAGCTTATTCTGGAGAAGTGCCCGGTTTTGGTGCTGGAAGTGTTCCTTTCGGAGAAATGTAGGAGTGATGTGAGGAAAGACTGATGGAAAGAATCAATGTTCTTAAAAAGAAAAACCTGAGAGGGAAGAAAAAAGGTCTTCCTGTACTAAGAATGCGTTGTAGTTTAAGCTACATTATGTGGATATCAAGAGACAGCATGGGGAAAAATTTCCAAACCCTACAGACAATGAGTACAAAAATAGATTCCTAGGGAGATGCAATCTATAGGAACTGTTTAGGGTTTTTGCTCCTGCCTGGAGGTGGGTGATGGGCTTGCTGATCTCATGAGGTTTGAAAGAACATCCCACTTCTCCTGAGATGCCAGCTTGCCTGGGTGGAGAGCTCAGAGAATCAAGAGCCAGAGGAATTGTGTGGAAGGGACAAAAAATGGAAGCAAAATATGTTCAGCTTCCCAGGACTTTAATCTTTGAGTAGAGAAAGACACAGGTGCAACCAAATGATAGGCAGTAACTGAAATGTGCCAGAATACAAGGGTAAGCTGCGCTCTACCATCTGTTATATTAGTTACGATTCTCATTGCAGCATCCTTCAGGCCTTGCTCTTGCAAAGGATTTTGCCTGCCTACACACTCGTCTTGTATGCCAGCCTCAAGCTTTAAATTGTCTTTAAACTTTATGAGACATGAAAGTTTTTTTGTCGCTTTGGTCTTCTGTATTGCAAATCGTTTTGTGGTATCATATGGCTTGTGGGGAATTAGTTGGTTGGTATAGAAACCTTCCAGATAAAATGGTTCTTGTAGGATGCCTGCTGTTGTTGCAGTGTCTTCCTTGTCCATTTTGACCTGGTGTCCTGAGTAAGTACTGTAAATCTAAATTTCTAGTCACTGATATTTTTATTCACTGTTGTAACTACAGTTGGGTACTCCTGTTTTGAATATGGATTAATTTTGCCGAATTTTAGCAACTTGGAGGTTTAAGTATATAGTCTAAACAAGTCCAGGTTTGTTCTCCAGGCAGTGGGTGGCAATAGGTGCCTTCAGACAAGGAATTTAGTAGGTAATGCTGAAGGAAACAATTTGCAACTGGAAAGAAAAGGAAGTAAAAACTTTAATTACAAAAGAAGGGGAAAGTATGACTTGACTTTTATGTGGAAAGTGTCTATTTTCTATTAACTAGCCTTTAAGGTAATAAATTTTGTGGTCTATTGGTTTGTTAGGTTTGGAATATGTTTTACTTAAAAAGATGAAAAACAGATGAGGAGCTTTTTTTAATGTAACTTTGTTTTGACTTCTCTGTATATTTTAAAGATATTATGACTTATTAAGACATTATTAAGTCATTATCATTACTGTAATGTGAATGTAAATAGAACTGCATTGGATGGAGCAGCTATTGGTATTATGTTGTGGGATCATGTATACAACCCATGACTGAGTTCATTACTGTGTAAATAAGCTGGATGGAGGTTAAAGCAATGTCATAAGATAGCTTTTTAGGTTGTATTTCCCCCAGGTTTCCTGATGACATCTGTAGTTCAATCTTTTTCTCTCCTACATGAGAGTCTGGAAGAGCTTGCCTGATTTCTGTAGGCAACATTACAGAAGATGAAGCCCACCCATGGTGTTATGTTTTCATTCGCATGCAAACAGTTTGCATATTATTTAAGGAGGAAAATAAACTGTGCTACGCTTTTACTTTGTATAGTGTACTTAGCTAGTGTGCCTTAGTCTCAGGTAACCAGCAATGTCTGTGAAGTTTAATGGGGATTAGTATGATCCAGTTTTGTAACTGAAATCTGGAGTTTAGCTGCTCCCCTGTAAATGGCAATATAGCTGTACATGTATAAAATTTGTCTGTTTCTGGGAAGAAGCATTAATTTCATTCTTTTTTGCATGGTAAATGTGTGAATAGTTCCTGGATCATCTTATATATAAGTGTTAGTAAATTTTACTTGTAAATTTTGGTTGTGGAATAATAATCTGCATTTTTGCCTTTGGAATAAAGCCTGTTGAGAAGTCATTGATGGAAATATGCAAAATATTTCCCATAAGCTACTTTTAATATGCTTTTCTCTTAATGAAATACATCTTAGCTTCATATTTACTCCTTGGCTTTTATTCATGATTTCTGTGATTAATCCATATGAAAAGGTTGGTAAAGTTTGGACTCCTGCAGTCTAAGACCTAATGTCATCATGAAAAGGTCTATAACTGTTGAAAGTGATTTGGGACAACTTTCTATTCCCTTTTGGAGGCTGCCATCTTGTGTTCTGAAGTCAAAATTTTCATTGCCATTATCTCTCTCACTTGCCACTGTAGTTATGAAAACGGCTTTTAAATTGTGAATACAGTGCAGATAAATGTTGCAGTATTTACCCTAATTTATAGATAGATATACTCACATATAGTCATTCTTTCATCTTAAAAAAGTGATCCTAAGTAATCTTTGAAGGATGTTTACTCCAAAACCCATTGTTTGTCACTGAGAAGACAACTGACATGAAGACCTTTGCAGCAGACTTGGATTTTACACCAAAAGATCATTTTCTTGTAGATTTTCCTTGAGACTGATAGCAACATTTCTCTTGTTAGGGTTCTTACTTGGAGTTAAGAGTGAGGTATGCATGATTTGATATTAAACAACACATTTTCAGGCTGCTTATTCCAACTTGCTGCATGAAATTGTCTTTAAAAATGTTTAAATTAAAAGTAAAAATTCAAATGCAGATTCAAATTTCATTAAGGTTCTTCTGTTTTATTCTATTTATTATTTTACACTTGCTTCTAGTTTCAGGCTAATTTTGTCTTCTGCAGAAAAGTCGAATGAGCAAATACAAGGGTTATCTCATGTTTGCTTGTAGGATTAAATTAGGATCTTTCAGAGCTTTCGGAGTCAGGGTGGATCCATAATGAGTCCCCAAACGTAAGAATGCAGTAGACTTGTATCTTCTGCCATTTAGTGGTAAAAGTGACAAGGAATCTTCTTTAATTTATAGCATGAAGTGACTTACATTCAGAACAAATTTAACATCAGGGAAAATGTTTAGGTGAGTTTTCAATGCCTCATATATGCAAAAGTGAAAGCTGATGCTGGACTTCTGAAAGCTGATATGAAAAGAGAGGTTTTGTTTTTTTGCAGACGTCAGAATTGATTTGCATTGCACTTCTTTATAATAGTAGTATTTTTTCCCAACTTCTTTACGGAGTGATTTAAGCAGAACTTTCTGAAATATCTACTGCCTATCTTTCTGAAATGAAATTCAAAGAGATATTTGGAAATTCACTTCAAAGTGTTATTTTCCCCATCCGTCACGATGTAATGAATCTGAATTATTTTTGATTCATGTATTGAGGATAAAAGAAAGTATATGTGATGCACTCAGTGAAGAGGTGTTGCAATTGTTCTTTTATTCATCCCTGCTCACGATAGAGTTATAATTTTAACATAGCCACTCCAGTGGATGATGTACTCTTATGACGCTTTGCTTATTATGTAAAGCCTTTCATGTTTATTTTTAGCACAAATTTACACTGGGATGAACATGAAAACATATTTAGTATTATGGTCTGTATTCTCAATCATTAAATAAATTAAACCCGCTTGAAGCAATCAATGGCAGGTAGCAGAAAAGGAAGGCATTTCAGTTGTGAAACCATTAGGAAGCATGTGAGACTGCTCGAATGCAAATTTAAACCGATCACTGAATTATGAATAAAACATAACTGAAAAGCAGCTAGAAAAGATACTGTTTCTAGGGCTAGTATGTAGACTCTACAGTTGCTTTTAGGGTAATCTGTGCAATTGTTCTCTGAAGGAAAGAAGGAGAAAACAGTTCACAGTGCCAATTTGCGTACATCTGTAATTGAGCGAGGCAAAACAGAATTTTTGAGACAGTCAAGTAAAATGCACTGTCACTCATTAATCAAAAAAACCCCAAAACAAAAAAATGGAGGAATGAACATTCTGTGTGGTTTGTTTTCATCTAGAAAAGACTCCACCATTGAAGGTCTGCCCGTTCCTGTGTAGCTGCAGATCCCAAAGGGCCAGCTGAAATCCAGGATCCGTTTGTTTATCCAAACATAACAACTTTCAAGCCTAATTTAGATAAGAAAACTAGGGCTTACAGTGCTGAAAAAAATCAGTGGCTTGTCAATGATGCTGTGTAAAATGAAGATGCAACTGTAGATACAAACATAAAGAGGTTGAAATCTGGTACTTTCCTACTACACCTTCAAATATTTTTGATTCATGTATTTGCATTAAAGGTGCAAATCTGTTATCACCAAAAGTACCAACAGCAACAGCTAAAAGTCCCCAGGTTTTCTGTTGTGCTGGCAGTCCTAGCAGATGGAAGAAAATTGCAGTCATGTATCACTCTTAAAGACAGTGCTAAAGGAGAAGCTGCCTCAAGGTGTCATCCTCAGATGTCAGGGAAAGGGATGGATGGCATTGTAATTAATTTAAGACTACTATTGGGCTGCTTCAAATTGGTGAAGCCAATGCCTTATTAAAGGAGAGAGCAGTGCATGGTGCTTTCCAGGGAAGAAACAAGAGGATATGAGCAGTAGTCTGGAAAAATAAAAGCCACTCTAGAGGCTATTGGCCCATTAATTCCATTTGGGTAAATCCAGAAATGGATTTTCTGCTAGGAAAAAGATTCTTACTACCAGCTGAACATATCTGGCAAGTCTGTTGCTAAATGACTGGAAATATATTACATTACAATACTGCAGAAAGGACTGGATGAGGGCTATGAGTAACATTTTTTCCTCAAGTTCAGCAGTAGAAACAGCACTTTCAGTTCTTTGGATTAGCTAAAATACAAGAATTTTTCAACTGACTGCACTCGCTGAATCCTTATCCTTGTCCAAAACCTAGGAAAAAACCCTATTCTTTGTATGTATCATTATTCTGAAACTAATATAATTTCTTTCTTTCAGTGAGTAGCACTTTTTTCTCAGCCGAAGCAAAGAGATCTTGTCTGCAGTATCAGTTACTTCTTCATCTTTTTTTCTTTCAGTAGTAAAGAGGTATAGCCATTTTAAGGTGAAAAGTCTTCAATTTTGTAGGTAGAAAACAAGGGAAAAATGTAGAAATTAAACCTAATTCAGGCTATTACTTGATGCAGCAAGAAAGAGAGGTGTGTCTCAACTGTTGTATCAACAGACAGGCTAAAATTACCTGGCCTAATGAAAAGAGTACACTTCGTGATTTCAACAAGTATCAAAAGGATTGAGATGATATCTTGTAATATTCCTTTCCCAGGGAAAAAAATGTGTCTAAAGTCTCTCATATGATCTGTGATTAAGACTGTCTTTCCTCAACTTGCTGCACCAAAAAGATATAAATATGGTCCAGTAATCTTTGATTAAAGAAACAACGGTGTGGTTACTTTTTCTGAACTACGGAAGTTTCCCACAGACTTCATTCCCAAATTTCCGCCCAGCTCTGTGGAACGTCAGGTTGCTCTGTCAGGAGCAAAAGGAGAGGAATGGAGGCACAAGCTTGCAGCATCCTGGAGTCTCCCCATCACAGGGCTGCAAGTAAGCAGAGGTGTGCTATAATTAAAGAGCTGGGTGAATTGAGGAGCAGCCATTTCTGCTCAGATAATTCTGCTCACATAATCTGTGACTGCAGGAATAACATCCACACACGAGGCTGTGGGACCAAAGGCCAAAGTCCCATGTAAGCAAGCTCTTCTTTTAAGGCGCGTGTTGCCTTAGTTCAATTATTTATCAATTGACTGTCTCCATGTTACTCTGCATCTCTTGAATACCTGTTAGTGGTAGTAAGCAGCTTGAAAAGAAAAGGGAAATAAAATAGCCTCTGAGATGACTTTTGGCCTGAGGGGCAGGAAGAGCTCTTTGATGCCAGTACACTGCTGGTTTGCTCTCAGTTTCATCCTTCATGCTTTTCCTTTGCGTTGTGTACAGATGACACGTTCCTTGAAGATTTGTCTGACGGAGTTTTCCATCTGTGGTCGGGGCAACCTGAAGTATCAATACAGACTGAGGGATGAAGGAATTGAAGGTAGCCCCTTTGAGAAGGACTTGGTGTGCTTGCAGCCCAGAAAGCTAACTGTATCCTGGGCTGCATCAAAAGTAGCATGGCCAGCAGCTTGAGGGAGATGATTCAGCCCCTCTACTCTGCTGTCATGAGACCCCACCTGGAGTACTGCGTCCAGCTCTGGAGCCCCCAACGTAAGAAGGACAGGGACCTGTTGGAGTGAGTCCAGAGGAGGGCCATGAAGCTGATCAGAGGGCTGGAGCACCTCTCCTATGAAGACAGGCTGAGAGAGTTGGGGTTATTCATCCTGGAGAAGAGAAGGCTCTGAGACCTTATTTTGGCCCTTCAGTAGTTAAAAGGTGCCTACAGGAAAGATGAGGACAAACTTTTTAGCAGGACCTGTAGTGATAGGACAAGGGGTAATGGCTTTAAACTAAAAGAGGGAAGATTCAGACCAGATATAAGGAAGACATTTTTTTGTGCTGAGGGTGGTGAGGCACTGGCCCAGGTTGCCCAGAGAGGTGGTAGATGCCCCATCCCTGGAAACATTTAAGGTCAGGTTGGATGAGGCTCTGAGCAAGCTGATGTAGTTGAAGATGTTTGAGCTCATTGCAGAGGGAGTTGGACTAGATGACCTTTAAAGGTCCCTTCCAACCCAAACCATTCTATGATTCTGTGATTGTGTGTTTAGATGGGCATCACACTGTAATTTTGCCATCAGACTGGCACAAAGGGTTGTCTCACCTGCCATAAACTGACTGATAATACAGTTTAAAAATTCAGCTGATTCTTTTTTTTCCAACAAGGCATAAGCTACAACTATTTTTTGTAGCTCTTAAGAGATTATAAAGTAGAAATGAGCAGCACTAAAACTTTAGTTTTAGTTTTTAAGGCTTTTCACGATGTTGTGTAAGCTTCTGCCAGTGAGACCTGCATGTAGTTGGCATTTCTTCTGCAAATGCAACAGAATGCAGTCAGTGGAGGATTCAGCTGGTTATAGGCTTTCACCAGCATCTTGGGAATTTGCAAAGCCAGTGAAATTATCAGGTGTTCTTTCTGCCATCCTGTGGCAGTATTGATATACTGCAAAGGGCCGATCTTGTCAAGTTTTGCTTAAACACGGACTGTAGAGGGGATGCTGGGACCGTAATCAATCATGTCCTGATCCCTGTTTTGAATGGAGTTGTTATTCCTGCTGTATATCCTTATGGCACCTGTCCTCAAAGCTGTGTTATGAACAATATGGATTTCTTTTTCCCAGGTATATGCAATTTAGCGTACACTGCAACTAGTTGCAATTGTTATTTGTCAAAAAGCAAACAATGATGTTCGTTGTGCTTCCTAAGAGAAAAATGCAAAGGGAATTTCTTCTGAATACTGATCTGTGGATAATTATATATTTTTGGCATGTTCTGAAATAAAAAGGAGCTATATTAACTATTAAAGTTAAAATTAAAAAAACCCCCACACTGTTTACTACTTAATACACTTAGAAGTAATCAGTCTTTAGCTTTTACTTTAAAAAGAATAATTTCAATGGAATTTCTGGAAAGAAATTCTCTTTAGTTTCATATTCCCAGATAAGACAGCATTGTTGTTATTACAGTGCTTTCATCTTTCTGCCATGGAATGGCTAATTTCTATAAATGAACTTTATGATAGCTATACAAAACTTAAATTTTTAATGAAATTTAGTGCATAATGAAAATACGCCTCGATTTAGAACTTGAATTTCTTAACATCTCTATGGAACAAACCCAAAATTTATATAATGAAAACATGAAATGCAGATTATTTTATCCCTCAATTACTGTTTTCTTAAACACACGTGTGTGAGTTGCAATTGTGAGAGTGGAAGAGCCTGGGGCAGGGACGAAGTGCTTGCGTCAGGGCCTACTAATGTAAATTGAAGTAGATTAGTGAACTATCTGAATGCAAAAACCCTAATGTCCATCCTTAAAATCTAATTTTAACTTTTTTAAAAGCTGAAAATTATACCTCTGTTTATGGATAATAGTGTGTTATTCTGTGGTTGTGCATGTACTTTGGTGCTCTCCTAGGAGAAGTGTTCAGCTTTCTGGGGGAGAGAGAGAGGTCGTGCACGCTAAATATTTAAACAGATTTATGCTATAAACATGGAGAGGTCATTCCATGTTCTTTGGCACAGAGACCTGGTGACACGTGGCACTTGGATGGCACATGGATGCCACTCCAGGAGTTCATGTACTGCGGGTTGGTCTGGTTTTACACGGGATGGAGAGATCTTCATTCTAGTGTACTCAGCACAACCGTTTCAGTTTGCTCCTGAATGCCTTTGGTTTTCCAAGTCTTTTAATGTCATTTAGACTACGTAATTTCTAAATGGAAAATTTATCCAGAAATATTTGTCTGGCCCATCAGAAATGTTAAACTTTTCAGTCTTGTTAACCACCTTAATATTTACTATAGAGGCATGATGAAATTACAGAGACAGAGCAATTTTGAATGAAGGCAAATTCTGGTTATGTAATAAAAGCAGTAAAACAAAACTATGGCTGAATTAATTCCTTCATTCTGTATTCCTTATATTTAGATGTTTGTATTTTAACATATCCGTCTATGTCTTAATGGGAATTTGAGTCTTTATTTTCTCACATTCACTATAAATTGAACTAAATAATTTAGGGTTGTTATAGTCTTTGAGGCCTGGACACCTATATAAGTTTATACCTTTGTATATTCATCTTGCTTGTTTGAACTAAGTCACAAGTAATTTTATATTTGGTGGGTGCAAATAATATTTCTATTTTCAGCAAGGTCATTCAGAAAAAAATCTGAAAGAGTGACTTGACTGGTTTATGAAAGCTGTGACCTTTTCATAGTTTAAATATGTATTTATGTGCATTGGGCTTTATGTAACAGTGTATATTGTACAGCAGAGGGAGTATTTTGTCAGGAATCGAGAAGGCTATTTGTCACTGTGTCACTGAGTTTTTGGCACATCACCAGCTTTAGCAAGATACAGTATATATTTTTATCAGAAATAATCAGGCACTAGCATGTTAACTGCTGAATACAAGTGCAGAGGTTGGGTGGGACAAACTTTTTGTTACTAAAGCCTTTCATTTGGTCAGATTCTACAGAATACTTAACAGTATTTCTGAAAATGGAGTGGAAAATGTATATGCATGTTAAAGATGAAATGATCAGTTGCTATCAGTATTTCTCCTTTCTACAGACTGGGATTTTAAAATTTTCTTTATGAATTAATTAGTTTTGGACAAAATTTCTCCTTCTATTCTCTAAATCAGTGTTTCCCAATGTCTAATCTCTTTATGACTTTTATGCCTGTGTTTGTAAATTTGCATTAGTACAATACCTAGTGAACTTTATGGCATTTGCCACTCTTTTGCTGGAGTTAAAACCCTGTATTTTGGGCATTGGTAGGGGTTCTAAACTGCAATGAGAGGAGACCTGGGCAGTGCTCTGAATCTGAATGTTATTGCATTCATGGTTTAAAAAAAAAGAAGAGGTTTGCAATGGACAGGTTGAGCAGCAGGAAGGAGTTGGAACCAAATTAATACCTATATTCTTGTGATTTATTTTATTACTGTGTTGCCCAGGATTTCAAATTTTGGACCAGTATCTTTTGTACACAGTAGGTATTAAGTAAAACACCAAAAGAACTCTTTGCTTATGCTATTACAGAAGAGGTGTTAATTTACAGCCTTGTAACCAAAAAGGTAAATTGACTTTAAATTGATGATATCTTTCTGTTTTGTCCCTGTGCTCCCCTCATCAAAACTGATTGTTTAATTCTATTTGAATTCTAGGGAACAAGCTGTTTCTTTTTCTTTTTCTTTTTTTCTTTTTCATTAGAAGGTATTATTTGTAAGTTCAAATCTTTATACTGGTAGCCACTGCCAGTTAGAAAAGAAAGTGGGTACAATATGCCAATGGCTTAAAATGTTAGCTCACATTTCTTTTATTTCACACTTCCTATTAGAGTTTCTTTTGAAAACTAGATTTATTGTTACCTGGCATTACATCAGGAACTGGACAAAAACACTGTCCTTAACGGAAGGCTCTTGGCAATTCAGTCTTATCACAGAAGCGTGTGTCAGCAGCGCGGGTCTCAAATCCTGGCGGAGTTTATTAAGTCTTCATTCTTGTATGTTAGGCTGCTTGTTAGAGGTGTGTTGAAACAAGATGCATTCAGTTCTGCGGTGATGTGAGAGACCTCACCTTGCCTTTTTATTTCAAAGATCCTTTTTCATAAGAAGATAGCTGAATTAAAGATACAAAGAAACCTTCTCCACTGAATAAATAGGAAGCTTCCTGGCTGCCTCACGCACGACAATTTTGTATATTTTATATAAAAGCACTAGGTTTCCTTTTATACTGAATGTCAAATGATTCCTCTTTCCCTATCCGATGCAGACTACTCTACTGCCTGGTTGAATCCACTTGGTGCACAAGTCCTGTCTGCAACTGTACCCAGACATGAGCCCTCACGTGCTTCCAGGGCAGCTGGCTCCCATCCCAGCTCACTGGTCCTTCCTAGTTTGGGCTCTGTAAGGCCTCTCGTTGACACAGATTTGCTATCAGCTTTTGCATCTGAAAAAACAAAGGCAAACTATCCCTAAGCCTCTAAACCTCTGGTAGAGACATCCCAATATTCCTCAGTTAACTCAATACTCCATCACAGTACAGGAACTCTGATTTAAACTTGAAGAGTTTGGGACCTGCCTTGCCAGCAGAACATGAAACCTTTTGTTTTGCAGTAGCTTTTACTCAAAGCTGGTCTTCAAGAAAACCAGCAGGAATCTTGACCTTCTCTCTAGCCTTTCCTTTGTTTTGTTTCTGAGGGCTTACCAAATGTGGCATGCGTCTAGTGAGATGATTGGAGCCAGTTGTAGCCACCCTGGACTCCAGCCCAGTTTGTTCCCATATTTGTCCCATATTTGTTTCCTTCCGTCCAACTTTTCTCTCTAGCACAACTGTTGGTCTAGTGGTGGAATTTCCCATTTGAAAGATGATCTCAGTGCGTAGACACGTTAATCCTTCATTTTGATGTCCTTGACAGATGAAGCAAGACAGCGCAGTGCATCATGCCGCTATCTCGGAATAATACAGCCATTTCTCATGATTTTGTTTACAATTTTGAATACAGCGTGGGGCAGAGATCCCTGAGCTACTGCTGAATAATCTCGCTCCAGAACCCAGAAGCCGCAGAGCGATATCAGTATGGTGCTGTACTGGGAATAATTAGCCTTGCTTGAGAGACAGGCCTAATTAGCCCATGCACAATGTTGCTCTAACGAGGTTATATTCTCTCTGAGACCTCAGCTAATATCCCTGCGTGGTGCTGTATAAATGTACTAGTTTGGCTGGCTCTGACATGGTGTTACATTGCACTGGGTAAATATGCATTTGAAAGGGTAAATGGGGGTCCAGAAAGAACTTTTTCTTTTTCTTTTTTTAGTTTATCATTTGGAAGGGTTTGGATGTATCTGTGGCGTACTATGCTGTCCTCTTTGCAAACTTGGAGCATCATATTGCAATTAGTAGAGCCTTTGCTTATAATTCACTCAGGGAAGAGCTGTGTTATTCAAGTTCTTAGAGTATTAGACTTATAAAAATGTTACTTTTCATAGAAGTATTTCTAAAAATGGCTGACATAATCATACAAGTGATCAGATCTGTATTTATGTGCCTCAGTGGCAGCAACAGACTTTACTGTTCTTTGTTAATTCTGTCAAAATGTTAGACAGATGTGGTTTAGCCAATTAAGAAACTTCCGTTAATTTTTCTTGTGCCAAGTTGAAAAGTATTGCTGCTGACCCCGTCTTAGAGCAGCGGATCTTTCATCATTGTTTTCAGTTCTTAGTCCTGTAGAGTTCTCCTGTTATCCATAACTTTCTGGCACAGATTTGTAGAAGTTGTGTCTATTAAGTACCTGTCGATTATGGGATCCGTTTGTGTTTCTTTTTCAGCGTTGTCTGGGCTGATTCGGTTTCAACCTTGGTTTTGGTAATTTTCCCCCTCTGTCGCTATCACATGTGTCTAAAATATTTAGATCTATCCTGAAGCATGTGAAATGAAGTGCCCTGAAAGATGTGACAGCCCAAGTAATCCCCAGATATTTCCCTTGTGAATTTCTAAAGCTGTAATTGGGCAAAGTGAGACATTTGGTCCTGGAACACTGCTATGCCCTGAGGCTGAAAGCTTCCCGCGCAGCAAACGGCACAGGCAGGCACCAGCCTGAGCCCTGGACACCGGCCAGGTTGTGGGTGCTCAGCTTCCCACCAAGTTGTCTGGTGATTGCCACTGAGAAAATTGACTCTGAGAATAACCCCAGAAAATTATTTCAGAAGGGTAGGAAGGTAATACTTTTCTGTACCTTTGTCAAGCTCTGAATCCACTTCATGAACAGGAAATAAAACTTGTGAGTTCCAATGAAGTGCTAGTTGCGTTGGACCTGTCCAGTCACCTTCTCTCACCAGTGTGGAAGTGACGCTGCTGCTGGTCCCAGCGCTAGGAGAACCAGGGGTCTTTCTTGACCCCTGTAAAAAAGTCACCTTTCATGCATGCACAAAGTAGTTGCATCTCTATAAAAGTTGGTCTTGTATAAAGAATGCATTTGGATTTTATGTGAAGAGGGCAGCTAGGGCCATTAAGAAAATGGTGTGGCAATGCCTTAACATGGCAGCATCTGAGATGTAGGGGCTGATTTTTTTGTTATATTAGGCACTGCAAGTAGAATTACAGTGTTTGCAATGAAGGATTGATGAACAAAGTGGAAGAGATTGTGAAGTGAGTCTTGCCCTGACTATGTGGCTCAGCTTAGGAATTCTGAGTTTATCAACTAGGAATGCAGTAGTTTGTCAAATGGAATCTTTTTTCGCTGAATAATTTTGTATAAGGTCATCTGAGAAGTGTTTTATAACAGTAAAATGGAAACTGAATGTGACTGCATATTCCATGACTGAGATACAAATACTGAAGGCAGACGTACGCTGTGAGAATTGTTCTTAAAGAATGTAGTAATCCAATATACAGTTCTACTTATGCTGAATGATATGGTCTCTTTGGTGGTTTAAAAAATGTTTACCTACTGTTAAGCAATTTGTAAGAAGAAATTATTCTTTGTTCTCCACTGTAACTCATGCTTTAATTTTGAACAAATTTTATAAAATACCAGTATAAAAAAAGATTGTGTCTAGATACAATAACAAGGTATGAAATACCTTATTACATAGTGACCATAGTTGCAATCTTTGGGTTTCTCTGTTACATTTATTGCATATTTTGGTGTTACTTTTCCAGTGCATATTTGTATAAATCCTTACTGGTTTCACTGGGGGATCACTGAAAGGAAGAAATGTGGACTCTGAAGCACAAAAATATTGCTCCTGTTCAATATTTCCTCTCTATTCTTATTCAAGTGTGGGGTTTTTTTCCCTACATCCAAAGTTGTTTTGTATGTCTTTTATCTCAAATACTTAAACCCTTCTGAGATTTTCTTTTATTCTTTTCTTGGTCTATTTGATTATGTTTTATGTCTGTTTTCAAGGATAATTTTCATCTAGAAAAAGCCATGGTGTCTTAGTATGAAACATGATTTATTTATTTTATTGTTGATAGTCTTGTTTGTGAATTCAGTCACAGACTGTGTGCACCTTCCCAGAATATTAATTTCCTACAAACGTGAGAGCAAATAGTGAGATGTACTGTACATTTTGATCATGAGGATAAGCGAATTCAGCTTACTGCAGAATGGAATATTGCTCCGTAATTGTAGTTTTGTTTCTTCCTGTTGATTACCACATTTAGATCCAGAAGGAAGCTTTTTACAGGAAGAAAGGTGTCTGAGAGAGATTTCAGGGTTGGGAGAAAGAGGGGAATTGCATGGTAATTTTCTTATGTGGGAGCTAAGCATGTTAAATATTTCAATATTCACTTTTAAAGCAAATTAGATCAAACAAATCACTTACTTTTGATCTGTTTCAAAGTCTTCTGACATTTTTGTGATAGCATTTTGGTTGTTTCTGGTGTTGTGGATGCCTCAGCTTTTAATAGAAACAAAATAACCCCCCAAACATTTCTATTTATAAGCAGAATATGTAACCGGAGACTATGGCTGTACGGACACCTATCCTGTGGAACAAACACATTTACTTTTGAAATAAAAGCAACCTGATTGATCCGCAGTATCACTGCAACTGCATTGCAAGGTTTGTGTGGATTTTTATTTGCTGAGTGGCCCATCATATTCCTTGTCCAGGTACTAAAACCTCTATGTTGAGTTTGACAGTTTTAAAATTTAAAGTTTAGTCTTGCTGGGGGGATGCAGGCTAGTGTGCACGTGGCAGGTAAATGGACTAGGTTGCAGTGTACAATATTTATTGAGTTTGCATATAACAGCATCCCCACCATATCTCCCAGCACCCGAACAGAAATGTTATATTGCAAATCATTTTGATATCCTACCAGGTGATGAAAGGTTTGATGCTGGGTTTCCATGAGAGCTCAGTGAGAACAGTAACTGGAATGACATGGGTGTGTATCAGTGAACTGGGAGAAGAAATTTACCCAGCAGAGCGCCATGCAAAGAACTGTCTTTACTAAAACAAGGATTTACTGAGCTATAGAAATCCACAGTAGGAAAGTTCCAGATAAAATTATAATAATAATAAATTGCGTATGACCTGATTACACTCATCTGTTATACTGTCACTAAGAAGCAGGGACAGGCTGCTCATACAAATGTAGGTCACATTGTGACTTGTGGGTCACATTGCTCACACAGAAGTTCTCAATCCATGGCAGGCATTGGGCTGTACGTCCAGGCTGTACAGGACGTTATTCTACAGGGCTGTTCTGTCAAATCACCATGGATTATCCTTATCAGAATACGCTCTCCCGTTCTCAGAGAGGGAGTGAAGGTGTGCTGTTGCTGTGTGCTCCTTGTGCCTCCAGCCCTAGAGCGGCCTCCTCTCGTAGGGATGCTTTCGTTAACATCACTTTCTGCAAAAGTGACAAGCTAAAATTCAGCTCAGAGAAACGCAGTAGCCAGAGACTCTTTGTAGACCATTTTAAGGTGGAAGTTCTTAACTGAATTGGTGGGGAGAACTTTTGAGTTGTAGTGAAGAAGATGAAAGAAGGTTTCCAGTAGTTGACTGAATTACGTAGCTGATGCCATGTGTGTATGGGGTGTTACGTAGCCTCAGAATAATTAACAGAAGCCTTTTCATATTAGGCAGTTGAGTGTAGAACTGGAGTGGATATGAGCTGAGTGTAGATTTGCATTGTGGATACTTTGATCAAGCTAAGACCAAACTGGACGTAGCTCTAAGATTAGCCCTACAATGAAAGCTCTACTTAAAAAATCACATACAAATTTGGTAATTGGGAAAGGAAAAGTAGTCAGCCCGGATGTGGGAATCACGGAACTAGATTAAGAACTATAGTGATCAACTTTGAAACTCATTCTACTTTGTTCTCCCCTGCTTTCTCCTTTGTCTTTTCACATTTTGCTTGTGCTTTTTGCTTTTGGAGCAGACTCACAGGAAATGTGTCAAACTCATGGCAACACCGGTCTGGAGTATCTCAGGCAGCTGAAGGGGAAGCAGTTCCCCAGAACTTGCATCTTGCCAAACGTTTTAAACTACCTCTGTTCTGGACTTAGTAACAAAATTTCAGAAAGCTAGAAAAAACCCAAACTACAGCCACATCTTTTGAGTCTTGTCCGGTGGTTAGCCTTTGGTTTTTGAACTGAGTTAATGATTTTTCCAATGTATGTCTCACTTCTTTTTACACAGGAATTTTTTATAAACAAATAGTAAACACAGAAAGTAATCATATTGTGAAAGCTCATTCTTTGTGTGAGTCAAGTGTATGTTGCAATTCTTTAATAATGAAATTCTAAACGGTAGTCTAAATCAATTTTTCAGATCTTCAGTAGTTTTGGTCTCTAGGCTTATACCTCAGGTAAGAACTTGAAGAAAACTAGCATAGTTCCTGTCAGAAACACTTTTAACACATTGTATATTCTTATTTTGTTTGATCTACAGAAATACTTTTAGAAATAGTTTATCTATTACATAGACATAAAATTAGATAATTTTATAAAGTATATAGCCAGAAGGGTGGTCTCATGGTCAGGTGAAAGAATGCCTTATATTTCAGCTCAAATTTGTGACCTGTGGCATTACTTAATATCTTAAAAATTTAAAAAGTTCCATAGTCTGGTGTTCTCCATTTTTCAACCAGAGAATTAATTGAACTGACAAGATATGAGGAAAGCATTATAAATCTTTTTCTAATGAACCTATATGTCTGAAGCTTAAAGAACTATAGGCAGTTTTAATACAAGTTAGGTTTGACTTCATCGTGGCAATGAATTCACAAGTATTCTGCTGCAGCCACTTCTTTTAAACTTGATGTTTAGCATATAGAATCTTAGATACGTATACATCACAAGGCTAACTATGCCTTGTGTCAATCTTTGCACTCTGTACAGGAGTACATAAAAAATGCAAGGCAGTAGAGCAAATCTTTTATAAAATGGTTGGCTAGTAGAATTCCAACAATAATTAATTTCCTTTCTTCTGCTAATGGTATTTTGCATACCATTATTATCTTTTTTTTTTTAATCTTTTTTTCCCCCTTGGAATGTGGTAATCCCAGCATTTTTACCTGTAAAGTTCAGCTATGTTTTGAAGTAAAGCATCCCTGGCAGACACAATCAGTGTGTTTTGGTTTTGTTTTTTTTTTCTTTTCTGTGAATAGCAGATGTCATAAATTACTGTCCGTAGTTGAGTCAGTTGTCATCAGTTTGACTAACACCATGCAGTTATATGAAAATGTTTGCAGCTACTGAATGAAACCAGCTTATTTTCTTACCATAAGGATTTTGTGGAAAATAGAGAAAGATAACTGTATCACTAGTGAGTTGTTGGCTTTGTATGGAATTAATTACTGCTTTTTAAATATACAATATGGCACTTTTAATGCCAACAGTCAAAAAATCCATTTATGATTCAAAAATTGTGTTGTCTCACTGCTGCTGTCTTCAAATCTACTGGAAGCTATATCCTCACTTGAATTCAAGTAGTGAAATGGCAAATTTAATTTGTGCAAGAAAGAAAGTAGACACATTAGATTTTACACTTGTGTCCTTAGAGGTTTTTTTTTTTTTTAAAAGCATTATGTGAAATGAATAAAATTATGCTGAGTGTAGTTTTTTATTTGGGATGGAGGAGGATGAAAGAAAAGTGATGGAAGGAATCTACGATATTAAGATGTATGCTAAATTCTTGGTGAATTCTTGACAGTGGAAGTCCATAGCTGTAGAGCTGTACTTGTTTTCAAAAAGCTAGGATTTTTCCTTGACATTTTAAGTGTCTATACAGGAATGAGTTATAGGATCCTGATTTTCATCCTGAGTCTTAGTACGGATTTAGAGTTTTGGGATTGTATCCTGCTCAGTCTTGCCCCCATTCCCTCTCTATTCCATCTGTGGAAATACTTGGCAAGACAGCGTAGGGTTGTCTTCGGCTGAAGAAATACAGATGTGTTTTCCCATATGCTTCCTGAAACCATTAGCAGCTAAGAAGCCCTAAATCCAAGTACACTTTCCAAATACCAATTAAAAGAATAGTCAGAGGGGAGCAGGAGGATTAATTCAGGAGAACATTCATATCTAGGATTGCAGAAAATACAGGGTTCTTTGAAGGAAAAAGGGGTAGGGGGAGGGTGAGGAGGGAATCTCAGTAGTGCCAGACCAGTTTACTATCAGTAAAGAAAAATCAAAAGCAAGATGTAAGTTCATGGGCAAGAAAAGTCAAGGGCAAAATATAAAACTTATGCTCAGCTCTTTTATCTAACCACTTTCATTTTCTTTCTTAACTTAGAAAAGTTTTCAGATCACAGAAGCTGTTTCTTCTATCTATTTTTCTGGATTTCTGAGCTAGCTTTTCTCAAGGTTGTTTGGCTGGTGTGATGAGAGGTACTGCTTCTGGTTGGAAATATTTCCTTTCTTTTGTGCATATTAATTTTACAGTGTCTGTGCATACCATTCCTTACTCTTATTATTTGTTCTGATTGTCTTCCCGTTCCTTTTCCTTGCCCTCACTGCTCATGGAGGAAGAAAAGCAATTGCAAAACCCTGTGCACTTGTTTATTTTCTAGCTTATGAAATTAATTAATCACTAGAAATGAACAGTTGCCACACATTGCCTATTGGAAAGGGAAGCGATTACTTCACTGACAATGTAGTAAACCCTTCCCCAATGAGATGAAGAATATATAGGAAAAGAAGGGTTTCAGTAATGTTTGGATTCATTTCCATTCAGTTACAGTACTGACACTTTTCTCCTAGCTACTGTGACTCAATGAGAGCAGTTTAAATTTAAGAGAATTATTTTTATTGTCAGAGGTCTCCTAATTAACGGAGCTTAATCCTGATAATTGAGGTCAAACTCATTAACCAAACAAAACCCTGAATAAAAAAAAAAATGCAGCTGAATGTTCTGCTGCTTAAATTTCAAAATTTTGAATTTCCAAAAATTTTTCTATTTCATCCCCTTATGCAGTGTCATGGAAGTCGATCACATGTCCACTGTCTTTTCTCTCTACTGATACAGTTTGGGGTGAACAGAACAATTTTTTCATTAGACTATGAAGCCACCCTCTGTCAAAGAGATTCTTTTGAATGCTGTGCTACTGCAGCTGTTTAGTGTCAAGGTGAAGGGTTTCAGCCCTGAGTATTGCGAGCCTCTCACTCAGATCCCACACTCACATTGAGTATGAACACTACCCTTTTGTGAGCGAGTTTGGTTTGAGGGCTGGTACTGTAACTTCTAGTTGTCAAGGTCTAAAATTCTTGTAAGAGGAAATTGCAATAAACAATGTAAAGTCAAATAGATGCCCTGGGTGCTTTGCTATAATGAATATCAAGAAGAAACATAGTTAAACAGTTCACAAATTCACTTTATGCACTGGTGACCTGCTCTTTTCCTTGGAGATGTTTACATACTGGGCATACACCATGGTCCGAATCCTTTTCCCTGCCAACGTAAATAAAGCCGCAAAGTCTATTTGAATTAAATAGGCAACAATAATGATATTTCTTTGTTTCAAAGCCACAGAGAGTTTTAGCAATTGGTTTTTTATATTGTTGGCTTACAAACCAGTTTAGTAGATCTATAATCTAAAACTCAAAACTACTTTTTTTTTTTGCTTTCAAGTATTTGTACATTGTTGATGAAACCAAGGCATTTGCCCTTTTGAAAGATGATCAGGTGCGTAAATCTAGTTACCTAACACAAATGTTAGCAGATGTGGATGTTGATACCACTTGGGCTGCAAGAAAATATCTTTCAGAGAGACAATTTTTCTGTTAATATTAGAGTTCTGGTTTTCACAAGAAGACATTTAACATATTCCCATAGGTCATATTTGTCCTCCATGTCTATTCATATAAATATAAATCGTTTCTTACCCTTTAGGATGATGTCACAAGTGATATTTATTATCTAACTTTGAGAAGTGACTTATTTTGGACATGAGTGGGAGATAGAATTGCATTTTTCTGCCCTGTAGCTTCATACCTGAAAGAGGCTGAGAATCAGTGGACCAGATCCCCAAAAGCACATATTCATGTGATCAGACCTATGTTTATGCAAGTCCACATTTAAACAGCTATTTGAACACAAGCATCTGAAGGTGTCTCTTTGTGCCCAATGAATACTACCTATTCCATATTTATTTTTATTTTCATCTGTGTATATTACACACTGTATCCACACCCTATGCTGAATACATAATTGTTAATTTACTCTTAAGTGTTTCAGTGTCAATCACTACTGTACTATCTACATTTTTTCAGCAAGATTAATGAGTTCACTCAATGGGGAAAAGTGATATTTCACCAACTGGGAAATTGGAGACCAGGGAGAACAAGGCTGAAACTGTCAACACTGAACATGTGGAAATGATTTTTTTTCAATTCCTGAGACTTACAGTTACATTACACGAGAGCTGGGTTTCCAAAGAGTTGAGAATGGTCTCTACCATATTCTAATCTCTCCCCAAACTGTAGAATTATCGTCTTTGTTTTATTTATTTTTGTAAAAGTATTTACACGTGAGGTTGCACAGGGAACTTAATTGCTAAATCAGCTGCTCACATGACAGTTTCCCTGTAAGGGACAGCAAATGGACCCAGCAGTACTGCCGAAGATGGTATTGGACTTGCACAGTGATGACAGTGATGTGCCCTAGGACACATTCCCTAGCACCTGCTGAACCAGCCACCCTATCACATCAGAAGGGAGCTTCAGATGGAGGATTCATCCATATGGGTCTCAGGTTGCATAGTCCGTCTGGTACCTTTGTTGAGGCTGGGAATGATGTTGACCTTCCTGGTGAGAGATGTACTCTAGTTGAGACACTGAACCACGTAGCCGCCATGCAAAGGTGCTGTAGGAGACTGTGCAACCTAAGGAGATGAGCAGGGGTTTTGTAAAGACCATGCAGGGCAAAAGGCCAAACCCTACATTGCTTTGAAGGGAGGGATGGCTACACCTTAATGAGTGGAGGCTGGAGGTACCTAAGGTCAGGGAGGTTTGTCTATTTGCAGAGGTACCCTTACAGAATAGATATAGGGCCATGGTAACAGGTAAGGGGGAACCAGTTCCCTCTGGGGACACATTAGCTGAGCCTCAAACACTTAAAAGCGTCAATAGGAAATGAATCCCTTCTTGTCATCTCTAGGATCCTCAAAGGATGGTTGGTGAGTGTGGTGCTCAGACGCCCCACAGGCTGTGCACAGAGCCTGCAGGGGGATGATAGTGTGGCAGGTTTGAAACCTTGCCTGCTTGCCTACTGCCTTGCTGGTGAGGATCATGTTGTCAGAAAAGAAACACAAACAGAAAAGGTGTGGTCACGAATCATCCTCAGACGGGTCCCTTGCTAGATCTGCTTCATTCAGTATCTCTGTTCACTCCCTCTCTGTATATAACCTGGACCTCTGTTATATGAGGATTTTGAAAAAGAACCTCTGCTTTTCTTCCTTACTACCAGACTTTTCATTTTGAACCTTACACACTTATGACAAAATATATAACAGAAAATTTGAAATGGATCTAACTGACCTTTTGACTGAGCTTTGTAGTTACGTTAAGGTCCTTCCTTTGCCCTGTTTGAGCTAACTTTGAAGTATCAAGAGTTCATTTATCTATTTGCACTGATGTACATTATCATTTTCATCTTTCTTATCTTATTATTGATACTTATCTGAGGTGTTTTCAGGCAAAATTACAGACTCAATGTCCTTTATCCTGAAGAATAGGCAATATTTTCTCTGAAGGTTGTGTGTATTCATAAAGTATACTAACATTGCAGGACCAAAGGGCATCCTCTCAGAAAGTCATCTGTGGCTAATGACTGTTTTATTACACATATTACACATCTCAGTTTCTTGATGTCATGATAATTCCTAGATCCTGGAAGCATTCTTTTTCCTTCTGTGTTGCCATATACCTCTGTGTTTTTCCAGTTCTTCTGACATCAGTGTTACCGCAAGAATTCTTTCTCATTTTTTGTTGCTGAGTAAAATGTCACTGGGTGGTGAATCCATGCTTAATTCATACTGTGTTATATTTTAACAGCATTATTATGAACTACTAGTGCCCATCTCTAAAAGCTTTCTCATTGTGATATTAGTTCTACTAATCTGTTTTTGAGGGCTAATGGTGGCATGTCTAGCCATAAACATTGCTGCAATCTGGTTGAACTCAACCATTGAATCATAGAATTTTTAGAGTTGGAAGGGACCTTAAAGATCATCTAGTTCCATTAAACTTTGGCTTATTTATTTCATCTCCTGTTCTATGTCCAGTAAAAATAGTCTTAATATGTATAATCACCTATTGGTAACACTTATGGGGAAGTCAGCGTGGCTCCTCCTCTTAGTAACATGGCCTGGATAACCACAAAGAGGAATGCAAGAGTAAAGAGCATGTGTGAATGGAATACCCCAAACTACCCCAAAGGATGTTTGCCCAAAAACTGGTGGTGCTGAAGCAGAAATTAAAAAGAACAAAGTTTGCTTAACAGGAGTATCAGCTGGTCTAAATGGTAACCGGGGAGCTACCCAGAGAATTTTTGGACCTACAAAACCAAACAAACACA
>VXBO01010684.1:148217-159827 GCA_013400135.1 Rhinoptilus africanus | reverse complement strand
TTTTTGGCTGGCAGCCCTGTCAGCTTCCACATTAAATAACCCTCCAGTACTATGTTCTTATTGCACCCTGTAGATTGAAACCTAGTGTGAATAAATAAATGGCAAGTCAGATGGTATCTGTTTTAATCCAGGGCGCTAGAAATAGAGACATGAGTTTTAATGCAGGCACAGGCACAGCCCCTGGCCATAAAGGCTATATCAACTCCTGCTGCTTTTTTTCTCCCCCTGCCCCTCTTCCCCATGAATAGAGTCATGATGGAAATTGTGCCATAGCTACATCTTCACTTGGGTGATTTTTCATCTTTTGGCTGCTACTGAGTAATTCTGGGATGCAGGCAGAAAGCTCACCCCAAATGAACGTTGCTAACTACGTGTTACACCACATGCTCAGAAAATGTGCATTGGAAAATGTTACTAAAGAACTCACTTTCATTGTGGGCCTTGAAGCTATTGGAAATCTAATGATAAATATTTAGTTACCCTTTATTTTACAGTCAAGGGGGCAGAATCATTAAAATCTTCAAAAGTGCCTCAAATGTATGTTTAAAAATATTACAGCATGAAGACTGTCATCTGTGTAGGTCAGCATCTCTTTTGGATGGTGGATGTCTGCAGTGTCCAGCTTAGCAGGCCCACCAAGGGGCTGATGCATAGGCTTTTCATTTTAACATGTAGACAGTAGTTGCTGATGCTGAACTGATATTTCTAAAACTGCTGTTATTTGAACGTTATCCTGCATTATGGTAAGGGTACATAGTATTTTGTAGGTGTGCTATTCTGTATATATGCAATACAAAATGTATGTTTGTATAGGCAATATCGTATCTCATTAATGCATATATAGAATATCGTATGTGAACATTACTGTGGCAGATGCATTGGGAAGCTTAAGCCTGCTTGTAAGGCTTATGTATAAATATTTTTATACTGAATCTATCAGTGTCATAGAGGAGCATATAGGGATCTAATGAATATGTGGAGCATGGCAGTATCCTTGGTAAAGTATAAAATTGCTTCTTGAGATTTCTGGAGCTGAAATAACTGGCCAGTATTTCTGAATGTCAAACAGCTACACAAGAAACATCCAGAAAGCCAGACATTAGAAAATCCCTTTTATCCGAGAAAGCAACCTTCACTTCTTATAAGTCTTAGCTCACTGATGTTACTGCAAGTGGAAGCAGAGATGGAGCTGGATCGCTGTTGAAAAACAGATTTAAAGGACTCTAATGGAAAGAAAACAAAATGCTTATCTTCCAGGGTGGTGTTGGATCTTTCTCTTTTTCCATTGCTCCTTCCGTTTTGTTTGTAGGTATGGAAGTTTTTCGCAAATAGGTGGTAGCTGAGGTGACAGTGTGTGGTTCAAGGCACCATATCCTTTGCTTGGCCGTACCTGTGATCTAGCCTTGAGTCACAGCCACTTTTCCAAGGGCAACCAAGTCTGAATTCTCCACAGCAGTCCCATTCTGCTTTTGCTGTCCCCTTGGCAGCAATGCTGTGCACATAATGAATTTAGCATCAAATTACAAAGTCCTTATTAAGCTAGACTACACTGGTTGCATTGCATTATGAGCTGAAGAAAAAATATTTTGTGAGCTCTTGCTGTAATATTTTTCTTTCTTGGTATGAGGTCTCAGTCCTCACCCTGACTGACAGTTTTCAGGTCCCAGTCTTTTTCTGCATTTTGGGATCTAAATCTGAGGAACACACAGAGAAGCGCATACAGTATATTCACATATCTGATGAAAATAGATTTTAAAGTTAATTAGCAGATGGCTTTTCAATTCCTCTGGTGTGCCTGATTTAGCAACTTTGCATTCATGTGAGTGATTCTGTTGACTTCACTGTGAGTCTGCATGAAAGGCTGTGCACTCAGAAGCCTTTTGCCAGTGGATGGTAGAACTTAGAAGGGTATTTCCTCCAGTCTTTTCTGCAGATAGGGGAAGAAATGTATCTGTATCCAAGAAGCAAGGCACTAGAAACCTTTACACCTTCCTAAGCTCGGCATCTCTGTCAGCCTATTGTCTGCCATTAAGAATGAGGCAGCTGGTATTAGAGAAGCTAAAAAAGCAACATAACACCTGTGGGCTCTACCAGCAGTAGAACTGTAAATTAAGGCACGATGTTGACTCTGGTACCTTTTTATTTTTCCTCTTTTGAAGCCTTGCCCCCCTTTGGGAGTGCTGTCTATATGCTGTTAAGCAGTAAAAGCGTATGTTGATAGCATCTTACTTTTTGATCCTCAGAGAGATTGACAAGCTCTATCTGGCATATGCAGAAGTGCTATAATGTGGGAGAAATTGGAAATAGAAAGGCAGGGGGAAGGGAATGACTTCTTTAGAGTCCTTGCATCCCAAGACCTGCCAAAGTGGCTGTCTTGTTCTTCATGGGCTCCAGCCGGAGAAGTCTCTGCCCAAACTTACAGAATCACTCCTCTCTTTCAACATCACAGGCACAATGCTGCCTGTGTCAGAGCCGCAGGCAAACTTAAATAGCTGTAGATATATAAAGGAACAAAGTGAAGGAGTCTTTTGAAGCCCAGAAACCACTTTGAATAATTTAGGGATCTTCCTTATCATCCTACTGTTTTCGTTGGCAGTTTAGATGTACGGATTCAGTGGCTTAGTTTGTCAGAAAGAAGGCAGAGGTTGGGTGAATGAAACAACTCAAGTTTGGTTTTGTCTGTAGTTCGTTATTCACAGCCTCTCTCTCCCCCTGTTGGAAATAACCACCTTTTTCCAAAGATTTTTGGTATTTATGAATTATGAAGGGCACTTAACATAAAGGGTTTTGTTCCCAAATGTGTTTATTGTAACGATGAAACGATGATGAGCTCTCAGCCAAGTAAGTTTATGACTATAGATTTGCATTTTGCAGTTTCATGCAAATGTCTTATTTCTTCCTAAACATTCCTTTACTTACAGGGTGTATTTTGTACTTAAAATTCATAATCCGTCTTTTACCGAGCAAAGTGAGAGTGCTTTTGGAAAAAAGGTACAGAGAGGTTTGAAATATTCATGTAGGTCTAAAAATGATTACTGACTTTTGTTTACTATAGGTTGCATTGTCTTTCACGGAGATGAAAATTGGCTTTTAAAAGAGAAACCCAAATCCCTCTGAACGCTTCATTTTGGGAAGGAGGGGTAGAACCGACACTGTCTGATGATTTGTTTTCATGAGATGTCTGCATTAGCTCTCAAATTACAGAGCTGATTCGATGGAAAATTGCAAGAGGCTGCTCATTTGTGACTGACCCTGCCATCTAACAAGAAGATAGACCTTAGGCATAATTGGGTTGATGCTGATTTGATCACACACACACAAAAAAGCTTAAAATAAGTCTTAGATCTGCAGAAGCAAGGCAATGCTCCGTCCTTAAATTGTCCCTTTTGTTGGTTGTCACAGGATTTTGCTACACTAGATGACTGCTTATTAGAAATCATATGCCTCATTTGGTAGATTGAGGATTAAGTTATTTTTATTGATGCTTTGTGCAACTGTATTTTTTATATATGTTTGGGGAAAGTATTTGCCAACCATCCTACCCAAAGAAATGCCACATACTTTACTCTGTGTATCCTGAGGGGAAGCAATACATCTAGTGAGATTAGACTCACTGAAAACTTGTCACCAACACTTTTTCACTTTTAAAGTAGCCTTGTATTCACAACAGGTAAAATATCAGATTTGGTAATGAAGGTAACATGAATCTTGAATAGTTTCTGGAGAATTGATACTATGGATTTGTTTTCCTTTTTACTGGAAATCCAAGAATGCATGAGACCATGAGTGAAGAGATTATCTGGGAAGAAAATGCAGTGCTTTTTTCACTGTGTATGCATATACATCTTGGTAGATAGGTCTTGATATTCTGTGCTACCGCACATTTATGAAGATGACCCAGTATAATCTTGGGTGTCTGTAAGACTTGTGGGGGCAGGGCTGGTTTTATACAGCAGAGGATTAAGTGAAGACTGGGAAATCTGTGAGATGTGTTAATTCGGCACCTCTCCAAGCTAGTCTTCTCCGCTCCTGTGGAGTACGGCCAGCCAATTAAACTGCCTCCCCTCAGCCACCGGGTCTTGCTCAGATGCCCATGTAGATGCAGAGGATTGTAATTTGCAACTGCCTACACAGGTGAAAATTCTATCCAAACACCCCGCTGCTTAAGGACCTAGATTTCATCCTTCCAAAAAAGCTTCTTAATTATTTGGGAGGCTCACTACTTGTGCTAATAATGGGCTTGCAGAAAGATATTTTGCATGAGGTTAAGAGTATTTTGCTCAGAAATCTGAATAGAGATATGTGCAAAAAAACCATTCCTGTAAACATAAACTGATATTTTAAACAGCTATTATTCTGATTCCTTATATATTGTAACGGAAAAGACTTTTTAGGTTCATTCTGACATCAGCAACACACTGCAAATAAGTTTCAACTCTATTTCAGCGTAGTTGCAGCAAGCGTTGCTGTGTTTGTGACAGTCTCCACCCTTTGATAAGGGAGTAAATTTGCATGGCTGACTTAAGCCCTCTGAAAATAAGGGCTTACAATGAATAACACACCAATGTACTGTACTCCTTTAATTACCATAGTTCTAAGACAGCATAGTTATAACATGTAATTAAATTTCATTGTATAAATGGAACATGGGCTGTGGTAGGCACATCTTTCATCTTTTGATGTATAATGACATTCAAAATATTCTCTAGTACTCAGTTGATAAACAACTTGAAGAGTCAGGGTCTACAGAGTAGCTTGTTTGATTTTAAATTTGTAAGATTGGCACGTGGTCTCTTTTGACGATACTGCATTCTGATGTGATCCATTTATCTAATGTCATTAACAGTACATGCTGAATGTACAATTAAGCTTGAAACTGTCAATGTCAGTGGCTGTTAAAAAAGGGTTGATAAAAATGAGAAGAGGAACCGCTGTTTTGTAATAAGCATCTGTGTTGCTTTTAAGTCAAGAAAAAAAAAATCAATGAATTTCAATATATTGCTGTCTTCATTGCCAATGTAATTCAATAAATATGTTAATTCACTTTTCTGAACACTGAAGAGAGTTGAGAGCTTTTTGTGTCATTTATTTTTGTCAGTTCTGTTTTTCATGGGTTTTTTGTTGTTTTAGTTAGACTTCTAGCTTAAGTCTAGTAATAAAAATGCCATTAAATTGAAATAGAGTGGAAATATTCTATATCTCAGATTTTTAACAAACTGTAGGGGTTTTTTTCGGGATTTGCTTGTTGTCTTTGAAATAACAAGCCAGCAAAGAATGAACATACGCTTTTACATTAACAATTCTCTTCCTGCTAGAACAGAAAAGGAACAGTTTGAGGATCAACAAACAATGCAATTTTCAGTCCACATACAAATTTCAGTGCAAAACTTTCTTCCTGACCATGTTACTGGTCTTTAGCATGAGGCATGATTGATAGACTTCATCTATTTTAATCCTATTTAGGAATTTGTATGTTCTGTATTTGCATGAATCAAACCTGAAATATTTCTTTAAGAACTCTTCAACATAATACCATTGATTGGTAGTGAATTATGTAAACTGATGTGAGAAATACCTGTATTTATATCTCTCTGCAAGTCTTCTCTTGTTTTGTAATAGTTACATCTGTTTTCTAAAGAAAGTATTAAACTATTGTTAAGTGCAACCCTCTAGGAAAGACACAGAACTACTGTAAGAACCTTTGTTATTGTGGTTTCCAGAAAAGCTAGCGGGTGTGCAAGCACTGGCATGGAGATGCCTGCTTGTGAGTGTGCAGAGCTGCAAGCTCCTGTGTGTCTTTCTGACAGCTTGGTTGCTGTATTTTGGAAAAGATGGTGAGGTAAATGCTGAGTGAGTAGGAAAGAGTGTACCTATGCCAGAAGCACAGGATAGATATTCTTAGGAGCATCTACATATTTTCTTTTAGCCTGGGAAATCTGTTGAGAGGCACTGTTATTATTGCATCAGACCTCTTCCGATTCTTCTCCCTTCATGTTTTCCCGATTAATCTTCTAAATAAGGGCCAAGAAACTTAAGATTATCAATATATTTTCTTATTTTATTTTTTTTTCCTTTTCCCTAATTAACTGCTGTGGCCGCTCAGACAGCATGTTACTAAATTATCTGTCTGGAAGTAGTTACTCAAAACATAGCTTTGTAAATGGACAGGAGATAAACCCCCAAAGCTTCAGTTCATAACACTATCCCTCACCAGTTAATATTCCAGGTAATAAAGTAGCAAATGATTTACCAGCCATACTGCATTCTTGCGGATCAAAATATTCAAAGGAGGCAATCCTATGGCTCTGTTTATATTTTCCCTTGATTTTTGTAAGATTGATGTTAACTGAGGTGAATAATCATTAGAAAAACAGAATTACTATAACTAAAGTAAAACCCATTTAAAGGGCTTGGTGCTGAATAATCTCCATCACAGTTTCCTGAAAGAACTGGCACACAAAACTGTGGGTCTGGCAGCAAGTATTGTCAACACAGCAACAGAGAGTGGAGAAAAGATAGTATTGCTTATATTTAAAAGGCAGAGAGCATGAGTCAGGCAAATGCAAGCCTGTAAATCTGTTCTGAGTTGAATGGGAAGCAGGCAATATAAAATTACCCAAGGTGCATCATACCAGTGGACTGAAAAGGTTTTCTTTGTTTTGTCCTGTTGTATTTTTGAAGGAGAACTAACTTTCTGGACAGGAAATGATGGCAATGACATCAACTGGACTTCAGTGAAGCCCTTGCTTGGTCTGTGGAGGGAACTTTTATTTAAGTTTCGGAGTACAGACACTATGAAAGGAATGGTAAAATGAATACTATGTCTTACTAGAATGTGGCAGTGAGTAGCATTGATGAGAGAAGTGCTTGGACCAAGCTTTTTAATAGAATTTCTGAAGATGTGATTTTGTAAAAGATCTTGCTCCATATTTTTATTAATGACTTTGGGACAAATATTAAGAAAGTGCTGAAAGAAAACTGATCTGCTTTCTGGATAAAATGAGAAGAGGAATATTGCACTAAAAAGCACGTGTAGCTCTGAGAAGTAGAATGATACAGAGTCAGATGAGAGTACAAAGTAAAAGGTTACACAGTTGAGAACTTGACAATTAGAACATTCTCAGTTGGAAATAGCAGAGGAAGAGAAAGACCTGAATGTATTTTTCAACTGTGGGATGTTTACACATCCTTATTATGATGTTACCATGAAAGACCATGGGCAATTTTAGTATGCATCTATCTAGGCACATGGAGGCAGAGATAAACAAGTAGCAGTGTATATAACTTTAACAAGAGATCCCCTGGAATGCTCATATGGACTTTTTCTTTCAAATGAATTGAGGAACTGGATTCTATTCTAGTCTAAATTCAAATGATTTTAGTTGAAACCGGAGTGTGTGCACAAAAAAAAAGGCTGGTAATGAGATCAGAGAATGAAGCCTCTCCTCAGTGAGGAAACTAGAGGGGGGTGTTCTACTTCTCCTTGCAGATCAAGCTGGCGAGATGATACCTGATATGCAGATGACAGCTGATGATGCAGCTGATCTCTGTACGTATGCTATTGATAAAATACTAGGGAGAGAGAAGAGCTATTTAAACTAAAGGCCAGTATTAGCATGAGGACAGATAGGCACTAGTGACTCATCGGTAGGTTCAAACTTAGAGGATCCTTCCAAGACTTTGGGCTCTGGAGCCCACCTTTCAGGTAGAAACTTTGAAGGAAAAAGTGAGAAATGTCTTGAAGAAGAAGTTGTTTTGGTTTTTTTGGTCAGAGTAATTTTGATGTACAACATGTATTAGAGGAAGTTCCTTTAATTCTTATCCTATATTTGGCTTTAAACTTAGTTGCTAGCTTGGTAAACCACTGCTGAACAATATTTTCTTAGAAATAATGGATCTCTGAAAGGTTTTCACTGTTTGTGCTTGATTCCACTTTACTAAACGAAAGAAAAATCAACAATATACTGAACAGTAAGATTTTCTAAGAGATTGTTAATTGGAAAATGTGGTTTTTTAAATTTGAAATTTGGTAAACTACATAGCAAACTTAGAATCTCTGTGTTTAGACATGTAATTTGAGAATTTTTCACATCTTGAATACAGGCTCAGAATGTATTAGGCTTATTTCTTATAAATAATACAGGGTTTAATTCCTTTTTTTGTTTTACCAGTTACCTCAGGCTTTATCTTCTTTGTATTCATTTTCAAATAAGCACCTTTGCCCTTCTGCCTTCTATCCCCCGTGTTTGACAGAAGCTGTTTGTAACCATTCAGAAGCCAACTTAAAGCTGTCCTTCAGATTCCTTCTTGAAATTCTCCTCCATGTAGCATACAAAGTATATTCAGGGAACTGGACTGCGCTTAGTATTGCCTGTCATTCTGGCTGGTATTGCCAAGCTCTTACTTGTGTATCCATATCTGAATGCCATAAATACTGATTTATGAATGTAATCTCCTTGGGCAAGAGTTTTAAAAATTGCTATTTTATTTTATACATTTATATAATATTAAAAGATTATCTTTATATGCACATATAAAATATAGTTAGATGTAAATATATATATATGTCTGGAATTTTTTTTGTATGTTTGCATTTCACAGATATTCTCTGAACAATTAATGAGGATGCTAGGCGCTACTGTGATACCAATAATTAAAACTACTGGTATAAAAGACACGCTGGAAGACTTGTAGATCTTATAGCACATGTTCCTTTCTTTTGGTTCTTGGTGCTATTTAATATATGCCTGGTACCTTCAAGGACAGTACTGTATGCAAATTTCTGACTTTGCATATAAAATGATCCACCTGTGACTTCTGCTTTGTTTTGATTTATTTAATTCTGACTTTAACCACCATGTTGTGACACTTACTCGTTCCCTGAAATGGATGCGCTGATGGTCATTATTAAATAAGTCTCATGTTAAACAAAACTATGATGCTCATACTTATAGCTGTTATTTTTTTCAATAACAGTTTATAATTTTTTACCATTATTTACCATTATTTTACGATTATTTGAAGGAATGTCCTCATGTTCTGTATTTCACTTTCACTTATAGTATCAAATGCTCAGACCAATGGATCCTGTTAAATCAAGAATAAACACTTGATACATAAGTATAGTGCATCCAGCTGATTTGGCTGTAGCAGGTACTTCTCTCTGAAGTGATTTAAAAATTAACTGTTAGAACTGACTATGATAGAAATCACAGAAAAGCAGTTCTATTTTTCTAAGAATAAAAATAAGACTTGAAAATGTATTTGAATACACTTTAATAACTATATTTAAGAACACCCTGCTTAATGCTATGAAATTAACAGTCGTTTTATTCATTTGGAATAGAAATGCCTTCAACCTTTTAGGGAAAGCAAGAGCAAATTACAGCCAAATTTTCATTTCACAAGTCATCTTCATCCAGGATAAGCCAGGGCCCCAAGGTCAATTCTTCAATTTGGTATCCTATTTCCATAATGTTATTCTGCAGTGTACTTTCATTATTACTGGAGCAGTGCTCGCTTTCCTATTAGTTTTATAAATGGCTATGTTAATGCCTTTTTGCAGACAAAACCACCTTTTGTTAATATCCCAGTGGATTTCTTAAGGATTAAAATATATTTTTAAGCAGCCATTGGTTCTATTTATATTTTTTCATTGATGATTAGCCCTTGTCACCCACCCAAAAAGTCGCATTGTTCAAACAGAGATCGAAGCAGTTTTTAAGAAGATGTGTTGAGTGATTGACTTGACTGACAGAAAAGAAATAATTAGAAGCTGAAAAGTCTAAGAATCTTTGTAAAATTTAGTAATAGATAAAGCAATGCAACAGTAGGGAAAAAAAAGGAGTGGGAGAAAAATGTACTCTGGCCAGGGAATAGCCTTTTGTCATGGCACGGAGTTCTACAGATAAAACTGTTTTCTTTGTCTTTCCTGTGCTGTTAGTGGTGATAAGGTACCAGTTCAGCTTAGCTGGGATACAGCTCTTACCCCTAAAAACTTGCTAGTTTTGTTTTAGGTATTTACTTACACAGTTGTAATGTATACGTATTACATATAATAATTTATCCAAGACACAAATGGATGGCAGATGTCTGCAGGGTTCAGTAGTGTACATCCTGGCTAGGAGGATTTGTGTTTACTGCGCAGCCAAATACTGAGTAAGAAGCTCTCCACAGACCTTACATGCGGTGGAAAATACCGGTTGCTGGGAGCCATATTCATGAAATTTTTTTCTCTAGTGTGTCTTTTGATAGGAAGATAGGTGTTTTATATACATAAAATTTAAATTTATTCAAGAAAGTAAGGCAAAAGTAGCTATTGATTGATTACCTTGATTTTCCTTAGTCTACTTATCTTGTAAACACTCTACAAACATTCTAGAAAATATACAACAAAATCCCATTCATAGTAGTCCAGTATTCTGTTTTGCTTGGAAGCTGAACCTTAGAATAGACTATTTCAGTGGGAAGGGACCTACAATGATTGCCTAGTCCAACTGCCCGACCTCGTCAGGGCCAACCAAAAGGTAAAGCATGTTTTTTAGGGCATTGTTCAAACGTTTCTTAAACAGTGATGAGTTTGGGGCGTCAACCACCTCTCTAGGAAGCCTGTTTCAGCGTTTGACCACCATCTCAGTAAAGAAATGCTTCCTAATGTCCAATCTAAACCTCCCCTGGTGCAGCTTTGAATGACTCACATGAGTCCTGTCCCTGGATCCCAGGGAGAAGAGCTCAACAAGGTATGCTATGCTCTGATTTGGAGCAAAGTTCAGAGGTCCTTGAAGTGATGGAGACTTGAACTAGCAGCCCACACTGTACAGATTGAACCAGTTTAGATCCTAAACACGTTTGCATGGTCTCAGAAAGGCTTCTTAACACAGGCGAAGGAGAACACTGTTGTAGTTAAATCGCTTCTAGGCCTCCTCTGCATGTATTTTGCTAACTCTGGTGCACCTGCTTTTTGGGCTTTCCCCAAGTGTCCTGTTCCTAATTAGGTGTCGGTGTGAGCACCTGCTGTTGCAGATACGCTTGAGGTTCACCTGACCTCAGTTTAGGCACTCTGCTGAGTTTGAGTTAGGAACCGACAGTTTCTCCAGAGTCAATGTGGAGAGGCATTTTTGCAGAATGTAATTCCTCCTACCTAAAATTTGAAATATCTTCTAGATGTACTCCTTTGTCTCTTGGAAAGCCCCCTCTTGGATACTTTCCCTGTAGTGTTCTTTATTTCTTCTAAAAATCTCCATAGGTCTTGTGTCTTCCAGTGTATATGTGCTGTCTATTGGTAAAGATACTTTATATTAAAAACTGTCAAAGAAAGAAAAGCAATTTCATACGATTCCCAAATTAATGACAGTCTGCTTGCACATTGGTTGCTTTCTGTTGGCATCTGGGTCCTAGTACAGACTGCCATTCTTAATCATATTTTAATTTTCAAATAAATTGCTTTCATTATCCTTTCATTTACAATACCATGTGTGCATTACTGCTCATTAATGTTTGTCATCTACTTTGCTGAGACTGGGTTTTTAAATAGCCATGGTTGCAATGCAGTAATTAAAGATGATCCATGTTGGTTTTATAGAAATTATTCTGAAGCCTTCTTAGGAACAA
>VXBO01010684.1:89925-148192 GCA_013400135.1 Rhinoptilus africanus | reverse complement strand
AAAAAAAAAAAAGGAAATCCAAACTAGAGTGCTGCTGAAATCAGTTCCTTAAATGTATGGAAGCAGCTTAGCGTAAGTGCTTTGCCTGTAGGTAAAATGAGGGCACTTCTAATGGTTCTACTAGAACGCTGCCTAACTATGGATCTGTATGGAGACTGTATTTCTCTGTAATTATTGACAGGCCTGTTGTTTGAGTATAAGATTTTTATTCTCAATATAAAGTAAGATTCTTCTCATATTGCTTTGCATAAATTATATTCCAAAGCCTATTTAGCATTGTTAGCTTCTGTTAAGCCAATTCCTTCCCCCTTTTTTCCACTCCAAATACCAAATACATGAAGGTACTGAAACAACATGACAGGTATTTTAAAATTACAGTTTGGGGACAGAATCCCTGTGGGACAGAAGTCAAAACAGCAGTAACCTCTGCCCTGATTTTGGCCTAGCCATCTTCCCTAGGTGGTACATCACAGTGTGTATCTGCATTTGCGATTAGTATTTGCTTGCCTGTGACACAACGTGTATGACTGATTCTATGCACACACAATTGTGGTTCTCCATATGTGTGCTTATTTGATAATTTTATTCCTTTGCTCCTTAAGTGTGTGTGCTCAGCTTGAAAATCTGGCCCTTAGGGATCCTGATGTGAATGTTCAAAAGTAATGTCACTACTGATATGGCACAGGAGTAAAGCGACAACTATAAAATATTCAAAAAGAAATTTAAATAGATTTTTGAGATACGATACTCTTTACCAACTGCCAGCAAATTATTTGTCTCTTTTGAACTAAAATTTTAAGAAGTGACTTCGGGTGATGGACATGTCCTAAAATAACAGTGCTTGGCCCCAGGAGCTGGTGCAGTCCTCTTAATGGGAAGTAAAACTTTGGTCCTGCAATCACTTGCAGTGCTTCTGTGTTGCACTATGTGGTCATGGCTGAAGAGGCCTCTTATTTATGTCAGGGTGCATTTCCTTCTGAGATGAAAAGATGAACTACTTTCTGCCTGTCTTTGTCTAAGCCATCATTGGCTTCTAATGAACCTTGTCACCTCTCCATGACTAAGTTCTTAACACTTTCTCCCTGGTTCAGAGCAAAAAGCAAGTCTTAAGAACCAAAATTACTGATGTTCAAGTTTGTTGCTACAGTTTAGATATTTTTATGGAAGGGTAGTGAAGGGAATATATTTGGAAATATGATTTTTTGTTTGTATTATCACACTGGTTAAAATAATTCTCCATTTATTATTGAAATAGTAATACTTTCAATGAGATTGAATTTATGATAAATCAATAGATTCAAATTAGTAATAAATTTATAACTTACTTGAGTAATAGAAGAAAGCTTGACACCTCTCTGTTTGAACATTCTCTTCCTTTATTATTGTATTCAAGCAAGTTGAAGTGGGTGTAGCACCTCCTTGTAGCGTTCATTAGCTGAAAAGTCAAACTGGGTAAAAACTGATAGCAGCACCTTAACTAAGGTTGAATCCACAGATTTTTTTTTTTTAGTTTGTTCTTTTTTTATGGCTAATCCATTCATCAAGGCCTTGTGACTTTATTCATATGAGGGAACCTATCTGTTCAAGTTAATGATTTAGATTATAGTTTAGCCAAATCACCTTCAGCATTCAGCATGTGCCCCTCTCTCTTTGTTGGTTCTGGAGGAAACCTGCAGCAATTACAATTCTAACTTACCTCTCCAATCTCACATGCGAGGCTTGGTGAGCTGCATCAGATTCAGAAACGCTTTTCCTTAAAACTCAGGCCATTTAGTATGGAAACAGATATTCCCTTTATTTGCTGTTAGATATAATACCTTCTCTTATTTGAAATTTGTCTATTCTCATTAATGATGAAAAGCCGAAGGAGATGACTAGGTGGAATAGTTGATAACCCTGCTCTAGGTCACCCAAATACACTGTCTAGGTAAAACTGCAGGTTTATTAGTGAGAGTGTGGTGAGTATATCTCAGAAGTTATTTTTCACCAAAAGAAGACTGACAATTATGCTTTTGTGAAATGAATTCATCAATCCCATTCTAAATGAAGGAGAGCCCATAGCCATATTATGCTGTATCATGATCACATAAGACATTTCAACCTAAGCACAGTCAGTACTTTGAAATCACATCTGCGTAGGAAACTTCAGTGCCAAAGAAAGGTGTGTTGCTGCTTCAGTGGGTGATATTCATCCTCCATAATACAGCAAAGCTTAAAAATCTCCTGAAGGGTATGATATGATACTCGCAGCATTTTGCAACTGCTTTTAATTTTTTCAGGTTTTTCTAAAATTTTGGAAAAGCAAGACAGCCATGGAACACTGAGGCTGAAGTAGAGACAATTGCTTAAGCAAATAGTTATTTTTAAGCATGGAAATATTCCCAGTAGCATCTGGAAGACTTGCAATTAATTTAAATTTAGACATGTGCTTAACAGTAACTGAATGAATTGGAGTTTGTGCGGAAAGAGTCTGGGTAACACGAGCTCCTTCAGAAGTACTTGCAACCTGGGGTGCTTATAAATATTTGCCTTAAATCCAAAGCTGAACTTTGTGTGAAAGACAAAGAATTCCATGAGTGTAGAATTTGTTGCAGGATATTCCTTCCCTTTTCTGGGCATGGGTAAATATATCAAAGACAAAATTTTGAGAGGTTGTAGATCTCTGGATAAGGTGGCTTTGGGATGGTTGATCACTCTTGGGAGTGGAACAAAGGTAAACAAATTTATTTTCTAATTTGGGCAGTATATCATTAGGTTCTCTGATACAGCGAAAGTGTCTAAGCATATTCTCTTATTTATTTACCTCTTTTTCTTGCTGTGGGTAATGATATAAATCTGTATATTTTGACTATAACATGAAAATACAATGGCAGTTACAATTCATCATAATTCTGGATGGCCCCAGATTTAAATTTTAGTAGCCAGATATTCAGAAAAGGTGATTGCATTAAAAAAAATCACAATCAGAAAGACGCAATAAGGCTTTGCTATTCCTGCTCCAGTTCCTGAAGAGTATCAATATTCAAACAGAAAATCAGAATCTGTGCAGAGATGAAGATAGGAGAGAGAAGTAGTAATACCATTAAAGAAATGTAATGTTGTTAGTTTTGCATAGATTGTCTTATTCTGGTCATGGTTAACAAGGCTTGAGGAATATGCCACCTACGGTGAGAAGACATCCCTCACTGCATTGAAGCTGCTGCAATAGATTTAGAATAAGCAGCAAAGGCTTGCTTTTCAGTAATGTAATCGGGATCTGCGCAACCCTTGTCTCTCTGTATAAGAGGTATCAGTAATGTCAGTGAATTGCCAAGGACCTGCCAACAATGCTAAAAAAAAAAAAAATCTTGTTTATGTAGATATATTTTTCTGTTTGTTTTGTGATATTAAAATAAGCAGAGCAGAAAATTATAGATTTTTTTTTTTTTTGCATAACAGTCACTGTCCAGATAAGGTGAGGGCTAAAAGATTTCTCTTCTTCATACCACATAATATGCCATTTTCATTTTGTGCTGCTTATAACCCTGAGTGTCATAGCTTTCTATTCTAGTCTGAATAGTCAATGAAACATTATGAAGCCGATAAGAAAAGCTGGTCCCCGTTACTTGGCAACGGCTGTTAAGCAGAGCTGAGTGCTGTTGATTGAGGAGATTAGCTGCCATAGATAAACCTCCTCTTTTTGCTGCCCTGCTGCTTATCTTTCCACCCATAACAAGTTGCACCAAATATGACAGCAGTCAGTGGTTTAGGCAGAATCTGAACTTTGTGGCAAATGAAGTTTGTGCAGAAGACTTAGGGTGCTGACTTTAGGATCTTGAATTTATTAAAATTTGCAGGTTGTTTTCTGGATTGCCCTTTGAGGGAGGGACGGGGACATTTTTATTTGAAAGGGTGATCCTCCAGATGTGAGAGAAGTGTGTTGTCTTGTTCCTACGTTGTCCATTCATAAACACTGAAAATAGTAGCAAGTATTTTTAACAGTTTTGTCTGGCTCCTGCTCTGAGTAACAGTGAAGAAATAAATGATGTACACTGTAAAATTACTGCAGTTACTAGATATGCAGAAGCTGGATTGAAAGACAAAAATTTTACTATTTTGTTTGATGCCTTTAAGAGAAAATGCTATTGTAGATTAAACAAAAATATCTGGATGCATCAAAAACTGTTTATATTTGTACATGGCTTAAAAATCTTTCTAGTTTTGGTATACCCAAATTACATTTCATCACAGAAGCATTTTTTTTGACTGGAAAATTAGAGCTGAAATATGGCTAGCCATAGAAGATGGTGGCTTTTTCCTTCCTTAGGATTCACTGTTCTTTTTCCTCTCACATTTTTAAAATGTTGGTTTATCCCTATGCTTTCATCAGTGAGTGTGCAGTTCTGTTTACACTTTTGCCTTTGGAGAAGTCTTTGGTGATGTCCATACGACCAGCCTGGAGCTGCAGTCCCTTTGCAAACCTTTCTGCTGGCCAGAACGGGAGCGTGGGCTTGGCCGACTGAATTAACTGAGGAATGGAAAAGCTCCGGCAGAAGCCTGAAACTCTGAGGTGACACGCTTAAGGAAAGTGTCTTTGTGCAGAGATCCAGGTGAATAGTTATCCATCTAATAAGAGTCATAAATTCAGCAATATTATTTAAATGTGTGCTATTATTTTCAGTAATCCAAGAAAAGCTTCAGAATAACAGATTTTGGGTAGAAAGGCATTTTCCTTTATTTAGGATTGCAGTCCATTTTGTGAGATCTATCAAAACATACTAAAAAAGAAGTGATGATTTCTCCCTGGAAGAGCACTCAGCTGGACTATAAGAAGAGACTAAAAAACAGATATTCTATTTTCTGTGCAGTTTTGTTATCCCAAGCAAGAATCTGGCACTTTATAAGCAATATAGTATGAAGGAGAAATTTAGAAACATACAGTATGGAGCTCATTAGTAAAATATTATTTCAGTGAGTATTTTTGCTGATCCTGGAGTCCTGGCTTTCAAGTTGTTTTTTATTTTATTTTGCATCTTTGATGAACTGTTATTTCCTCCTTTTGTAGCATGAATACTTTCTTCAAAATTATTCTTATTTTCTTCTCTCTTCTTTTAAGAAGTATATATGCTGAGTATACAACTTCTGTAGTTAACCATTCAAATTGCAGGGGAATCTAAAGCTGTGAGCAGCTTAAATTCTGCCCCCAAACTCCAGTTAAATAATGGCTTTAAATTGTATACAGTATTTTTAAAAGCACATTGCAACTTAGAAGTGTGCTCAAATGTTAAATATTTCCTGTAAATTTTATGTATTCTGTGAATAAAATAGGAAGTAATTTGGGATTGCGCATTTCACATGCACTGAGGGGTCTCTGTGCCTGTTGCAAAAGCAGAAATATCTTGCTTTTCAGGTCCATTTGAATCATAATTTCAGATGTGGCAAGTCTTAAAAGTTGTTATGAACAGTAGCACACAAAACTGAGGAGAATTAAATACTTCTGAAACTGCTCCCAGTCCTGTTCCAGATCTCTGTTCCCATATCATTTCATCTGTCTGTGGGCTTGCTTAGAGAGACAAAAGATCATCCTCTGTTCTGAAGATTTCTGTGCTGGAAAAGGCATTTCACTGTAGGGCTTTTTCCAGCCCGTAGATAATCTCTTTTGCTTCTCTCAATGTCCTTTCCAAAATTTATCGCTCGTTTTAAAATTTGGACAGCAGAACTCTGTATTCCCACACTGACCTCATCAGTGCTGCATACTGAATGACATCATCTCCTCGTTCCGACTTTTTGCTGTTATGTTCCTATAGCCTCAAATGTTATTAGTGCTTTTGCCCTGGTATTGTCTCAGACTGGATGCTGGGGAGCAAGGAGGGACTGTAATGTCTCATGCCCTTCACCTATTGACATGAGTGAAGCTACGGACGCTGCTAAAGCTGTGTCGCACGGCGGGGGGACAGCTGTGGCCGGACCTCTAATCCATTGGGAAAGAAAAGGCTTTTCTGATTGCAGCTTCTGATAAGGTTTCCTAGGCATGTAACATCATAAATAGCCTATTTTAAAGCATAGTTTGCTTGAAAACTGTCAGGTTTTTCATGCTTCCCAGATCGTTGAGCAGAAACTGTTAGCATCCCTCTGCCAAAGTTTGAGATGAGGTTCTTGGCTCTTCCAGTGCCCATGCATTAACACCTTGATGTGCTGTGCCTTTTCTAGGCATGCTGATATTTCATACTCCAGCAAGGTGCAGAGATTTCTGAGATAGCTCCAAACAGTTTTAATCAGTCCACAGGGTGCAGCACTCTGTGAAGGTACCCTAGTTTATAAGAGTTTCCCCTCCCCTTCATAAAGGAATGCATTTGAAATTTCTGCTGATGCGCTCAGGTTGGCATAACATAATTTTCTATAATTTTTGTAATATTTTGCAGCTAGGGAACAAGATGGAGATCTTTATTGCTATAATTTCATGCTTGTCTGAGGTCAATTCCATTTAGGAATAAACTAGGTAGCTCAGATTACAAAAGTAATCTGCTGTCTCAATAAATATGTCCTGCAAAGATCTAGAAAGCTTCAGGTTTGGCAAAGGTCAGAAATAAACCAAGTTTGCTCTAACTCTTAGATGCTGCATCTGATGAATATGAATGGGATGGTCATTAGTCATGTTTTCACGAGAACACTGTCTCCTGCAAACCCATAATAACTAACTCTTAAAATATAAGCTCTTGGCATTAAGACAGCATGAGTTAAAACTTTCACTACTTTGTTTTTAATACAAAATGAAAATTAATGCAGAAATCCGTTTTGCTGAACATGTTTCCTTGCAGAGTTATTTTTGCCTTGGGAATACAGATGCAAGAGCAGCTACAGTCTGATCACACAGTGAAGACATTGCCAGCACCGAAGTGGTTCTTGGCACCAACCGAAAACGTAATGGGGATCCTTGAAGTGACTGAAGTACATCTCAGTGATACTTGGAAAATTAGTGTGCATAAATAAGCATTAGTATATTTGCATCTCATTGCTTCCATAAATAAATTCTTAGTCCCTCCAGTAACCTCTGCTCATAAATGCATATTGGGTAAAAAAAGAATTGTTCATGTTTCATCATTCCCCGTTGCTCTGGCTTAATTTTAAACAGTGCAAGCAATAGGAGCTCCATTACTCTTCCAAGAGGGAGTTGAACAGCTTCAGAATAGTTTCTGTCTGCTTGAAACTTGTTCTAATTCAGAGTGTTCATTTTTGTCTCTTCACTCCATTTCTCCTAAAAATGTCAGAAATAATTAATCAACCAGGTTGCATAAACTTTTAGGCTTTTCCCATAAAGGATCAGATAGTTCAATGCTTAAGGATCTATGTGGTTACCTCCTTTCTTTGCTTGTTCTCAGAACCTCTCTAGTTTATTCATGTCTTTCTGGTGGTGATGAGGGCAGAATTTGGTGCAGTCTTTCTTCTGGAAAAAAAAAATCTTTTTCTAGTTAGGGGGTGGTACAGGGCTCAGATTTCTCGCTAAGGAGATAGCAATGTAAAGTATAAACTTACCTGTTAGTCTTGCAGTCCAGTAATTAAATATGCTACAGAAAAAGAGCTTTATTGCAAGACTAATACTTGACTTATACTTGAATTTAAAGCATTTTCCCACTTGCAGGAGGAATTATGTGTTTAAGACTTTCCTCTCTTTTCTTTCATACCAGTATTGACAAAAAAAAACAAAAAACAAAAAACAATTGCTGTTCAGATTATTTTGATTGCAAGCTTCTTTTTATCATAGGTAATATTGAATATGTAGTTTTGCTTAGAAAATTCCTGTTAATGTATTACAATTAGTGCTTCTTGGGTTTTTGTCAAAGGTTTTCTCAAGTCTGGATTTGTCTCTGAGATCAAAAGTAGAGGCAGATGGCTTCTGTGGCTTACAAACTGTAGCGGTCATCTGGATGTGGAAGATGATGATTCAGTCACTGCTTTGTCATCCTTTCTTCTCATCATGGAGCCAAAAACCATAGCTTTCATTCCACGTAGTTCCACATTGGAAAATTCAAGTTTGCTTCTCTAAGAAGTACCATGTTATTCAAGCATTACTCAACTGGAACATTAGCTCTAGCAGCAAAAATTTAAAACTTGCTTTCTTTTCATCTTTACTTTTTCCTTTCCTTAAACACCCTCCTGCCCTTTCCTCGCAAGGCATGGCCATTATTGCTGTGGCTGGAAGGCCTGTGTGCGACCTGGTAAGCCTGAAGTTCATTTCTGTGCTCTGAAATGCAGAAAGTAGGCATTGAAATCTGCACCTCTCATTCTCTTAGCTGAATAACTTAACTTAGGGGCTTTTTGGAAGCGGGGAACACTTCTTTTCATGGCAAGCCTGCTCTCCTCTTGCTTTATTAAACTGTAACTAGCTTTTCCACTGTCCTTTCCTTCTCTTCTTTTACTGTACTCAAGAGAGAGCAGGACTTTTTAGTTACTTTCTGTACAATTTACATATTTCTGTTGTAACTTAAGAAAACCTCGCAAGTGATAGTGTGCACAGTATTTTGAGGCAGTACAATCTACCACTTAAATTGGCAGGCTAGCACAAAAATAGTTCCTGAAATTATATTTCACCTCTGTTGAAGGTTATATCTTTTTTTGATGAAGGAAGAACAGTATCCTCCAGAACTTGCTCTCAGAATTACTCCTTGAGACAAGGGGACTGTGACTCTCAGAGGAGCTATTCACTCTCAGACGTGCCTCGGGATGATTTGGATCTTTGCAAATCCCATCCCTATCGCAATGTTTGCACAACAGCTAACTAATACTGCTGTTAATGTGAGCTTTTATCTTTCAATACTAGCACCGTCATAATCACTAACATGCCATCCAAGTCTTCCAATCAGCAGAAATGTATTTTGGGATATAGGTTTTGGGGTTCTTTTGGTCAAAAGCGCATGGGCCATCCACTTTTTTCCTTTGATATCTGTGTCCAAAGATGTGAGGAAAGGCATTAAATCTTGTTAGAGTCCTTTTATAGGACTCTTAGGTGGTCTGGCTTTCAGCCAAATTTACAAAGTTACCTTTGCCTTCCAGGCAGCAGTTTATTAAGTAGCTGAAGAAAAGTGTACTGTTAGTGATGTTGGATAATTATTTTCATTTTTGTTTAGTTTTAGAGCATCTTACATTGTTGTTTTCTGTTTCCTGTGGTGTTTCTATTGAATCTACAACATAAATCTACAAAAAAAATATGCTTTGTGTTTTATTTACAGTTGAGGATTTACTTTTATTGCACAGTGCTTTGTGCCTTACACACTAGCAAAAGCAGAATCCCACCACATACTCTTTGTAAAACAATCTGTATGCGCTTTGCTTACTTGTCTTAATAATACATTACTTCTAGAAAAAAACTATCTTAGCTTTTTTTTTTTTTTGTATTGCATGTCTTAATTTTAAATAACTGCCTTCAAAACTTCCACATGCCTATCAGCCATATGGATAAGGAAGAGTGAGGGTGGCTGTGGCTGCAGAGCTGTGTATTCCAGAGGATGACAAATGGATCTGAAAGCAATAAATTTCCGTGGTGGAAAGCGTGTGCTCCGGGACCGATCCCTGAGCACCAAACTGGCCACTAGATGCCACTCTTACTGCTCCGAAATGGAAATAGCCAAGGACTACTGAGGCTGCACAGAGATAAGCAAAATAAAATGGTAAAAAGGTTTTAAAAGTTTAACACGGGGAGATGGCCTCCTAGGAAGGCTACGTTCTCCGTGGAGTGCTGCTGGTTTGGGATGCGGTTAACCGTGATTGCAACCAGCAGCTTTTCTGACGAACTGTTGCAGTGAGACTTGTAAGCTTTTGCTGTTTGAAAGCATTGGAGTAATATTTTCAAAACATTGCATGAGAAATGACACTGTAGAAGCCACTGTTGCTCTATCTGTATGATCTCCGCCTTACTTGTAAAGAGAATTTAAAAGTAGAGGTATGAATTATGAACAAATCTTTTTTTAATAAATGGAATATTAAAAATATGCTGTTTGCCAAAGAGCTTACTTGTAAATGTTGAATGTGGGTTTGTGGACTATATCTTCTGAAAGAAGCCTCCTGGTATGCAATTTATGTCCTCTTCATGGACCTGTAACATTTTTTTTTTTTTAAAAAAAAGTATTTTGAAAACAAACACCGTACTGGAGAGAAATTTCGGGGAGAGATGAGTAAAATACCTTAACACTCTCCTTCATACTTCCTAAAACATTTAACACCTGTGACCTTGAAGTGCAGTATCATTAGCCACTTGAAATGCAAATATTATGGTTCCCACTGGAAAATAATTTAATATTTCCAGCGGGTAACTGGGGTTGCAACCAGGGGTTATGAAACATCAAGCACTGGCCTTTTCATGGCCTCGTGGCACTTCTTGGACCTTACAACACCTTAAACCAGTGGCTGGGGAAGGAGTGTGAAGTAACGTCTGTATAGAAGGTTAAGTTGCTGAAGAACGATGCCCACTGAAAACTATGCAGAAACATTAGAGAAACATTAGGGGAAGATACAGTCAAAGGTGGCAACAGATGCCATTTGACACGCTGCTGGGTCTGTGGACTTTCTTGTTCAAGTTACAACAAGGGAACAAGGCATGATGCCTACAATATGGGACAAACCTTATGTTTTATACAAAGTTCTACTTTATAATTTTTTAACAGTAGTCAGGTAATTAGGATAAGGAAGCTGAAGCGCCGGTTGACCCATGTGTGAGAATAGTGTCACGGTCTGAAGAGCCGCTTACTTTCAGGCTGCTGCAGGAAGTTTGAAGAGCAGAAGAACTGCGTGCTTCAAAGCATCTGCTTGAAGGCTCCTTTGCGAAGGTCACTTGTCAGCACCATGTGAAAATTTCACTACATATAGATCTAAATAATTAATTACTGCAGAGGACAATCTTTTAATTTACATCTATCAAGCTTTCATCAGCCTGCAGACAAACTCCAGTGTCTTTACCAGTCCTCATAGCTTTGCTCAGTGCCAAAATACACTCAGCAAGAACTCATGCTTTTTTTGCTAGTATTATTCAAAACTGTGCCAAGTCTTGTATACATGTCAGTTTCAATTGTCAGATTAGCCATACTTAGTGCTTCCAGGATGGGATATGTTCCTCTAGCCAAGGACAGCTTATTATACACCGGGCTTCTTTTGTAGGAAATGCTACTTAAAATGAACTGAATGAACAACCTGCCCATGAACACTCTTGCCTTGAAGGTGAAGGTGGTCACTCAGTGCAAGTTTCCAAAGACTTTTTAGTAGCTGTTAAGCACGATTGATGCCTGCTGTCTTACTAACTGAACCTGTTCACGTAATCAACTCTTCAAGACTGTGTTTCAGACTATAGTTTTTCATGCTCTCCCTAGATGTCAGTCATGAATGTAATGTGGTGCATCCTTCCTCAGTGGCTAATAGAGATCATAAATGGCCACTAATTCATCGCAAGTGGGCAATAATAATGAATTAAGATGGGAGTTTTCCATTTGTTTCTAACCCTTCCTCAAAAATCATCCTTCCAAAACTTGTGTTTTGACTTTTTCGCTGTTTAATCTATCAGTTGTATTTTTTTCACTAGAAGTCAGTAAATGTTCAGTGTAAATACATTTATCATGCTCTGGGGTATTGTCCCTATTAAATCTGCCACTATTTGAGATCTTTTTGGACACCTGGGTTATGTTAAATTTGTGTCTTTTAATGTTAGCATCTAACTTTGTAATATATGTCTGTGTCAAAATTCAAGATTTTAAATAGCAGCTTGTAAAAATTTATCCTCGCATTTTTTTTTTCTCAAATATTAAACCTATTCATAAAATAGCCAAATACAGAAAGAAGCATCTCACTGTCTCCTTGGGTATACTATTCTTCTGCTTTAGTCTCTTCTTTTGAAAAAATGTAGAAGCCGTCTAAAAGTCAACATCACCATGTTGTTCACGCAGATGTTTCTAGGTCTAACTTATAGGATATTACTGTGGAAATTTCAGATACTGCTTTTTGCTAACAGTTAGCAAATGATAACACTTTAATAGCAACCATATGTGTATATTGATCGGTTGTCTCAACCTTCCCTCATTCTGGGCATGTATAAAGAGCAGATGTCTTTTGCATATTATGTTCCTTCTCAGAACACAATTTTAATCAAAGTTCAGTATGAACACACTCTTCACAGCTATAGGCATACAGTGGATGGTGGTTATTAAAGCATCATTCATGCTTTGAACTTCCTCTGCCTTTTGACATTTACTGTCAAATCTGGGAGCTTTTCCATTTTCCTTTTTGCTTCATGATAACTTTGGGCAATTTGCTTCTAGCAGCCCTCATTAGAGGCTGCTAGAAGTCAAACGGGTGCATGAAAGGGTCCTCGGACACCAACATACTGCAACATCACCCTGCTCCGGCGTTGGAGGCAGCTGGTTTGGAATGACACAGCATGTATTTACTCACTGTGGTTTTGGATAGTTCATGGCAGACTGGAATGGACTGTTTGTAAACGTTAGCTGTAATTCTAGTGAAAATGGAGTTTGTGCTGAACCAAAGCCATTTTTGAATTTGGGACACATCTGCCAGATAGATTTCTTGTAAAGAAAAAGCAGTGGATCTTTTACAGATATTTTTTTCTGAAGTTGCTCTCGCCTGCCTCTTGTTCCCCACAATCTATGTAATTTTAAGAAGGTTTAATTAAAAGATACCCTGAAAATTGAATGCTCGACCTCAATTTATTTTTTAAGGTTTTAAATCGTGCCACAGATCAAATCGTGCCTTGCAATCAAACAAACAAAAAAAAAAAAATTAAAAAAACCTAAAACCAACCCCCTAAAAAACCCAAAATAAAATACATTGGCCAAACCCAAATAGAAAAACCTGGGAAAATTCCTGCTTTTTTTAAAAAAGGCTACTGAACTGAACTAAAATCTACTATTTGCACAACTCCAGCCCAGCTGTAATCCCCACTATAAAGACCCTCTGTGTTTTAGAGATGGCATTTGCCAAGCGCTCCTTGGGGCATGCTGCTCCTTCTCAACTCTCCTAGTACTGCATTAGCAGAGCGGAGCCCTATTTGTGATCACAGCCTCTTCAAAGCTTATTATGCCCATATTTCAAGTACAAAAGCCAAAATAACTTTCAGTGTCTCTCTAAGCAGTCCTAGTATTTTTTGATAGATTTTATAATGCAGCTCAGACTCATGCTAATCGTTAATTTTAGAATTTAAATGTGTTTTGTTCTATTCAAAGGCAGTAGGTTAGAGGTTTCTGAAAATTCTGTTTTTAGAAAAAAAGATTGTCTTTTTTATAGTTTGTGAGTGAATTAGTTTTTGAATTATCTTTAAACAACACAATACAAAAAACTTGAATTCATGCTGCACATGTATGCTTTTCTGGACTCTAAAATAAGTTTAAAATTATTTTTAGGGTACGTTGTCTTTAAAAAAATCATGGGTTAAAGTTGTTTATATAAACATAGATATTGTCCTAATTATTTGTGGCCAGTAGTGGTGGTATTCCAAAACAGAGCTGGCTATTTCAAGGTGTGTTTCATCTTGAACAATCTTGATCTTAAACACTAAAATTTCTTCTGTTCCTTTCTGAATCAAGACCTTACTGATTCCTGCTATCTATCCATTTACAAGTGACTGATATTTATATACTTTGCTTATTTCCAACGGAGATGAATATTTTAATCTGCTGTTAGGCTGCTTTATACATCATATGGCAGAAAAGCAAACCAGATCTGTGTATGCGGTTTCTAAATTAAACCTAGTTTCCAATAACAAAATTAGACTCAGAGGTAAGTTTTTAATTTGGATTAACTTAATTTGGCAGTTGTAAGTGACAGGAGGATTGGAAAGGCAAAGAAAGCAAAAGTTGGCTAATTTCAATGAGGTATTTGTGTTTAACAGTGAAGGCTAATAATGCCCTTTTTCTGCATCCTGGATTGTTTTATTTTCTTTTATGCCATTATTTGTGTTTAGTGAACAGCTGGGCCAGTAGTTCCCATTTGTAGTCTTTTAGCTCTGTGAAGCAGCAAAGAAAGTAATGGACGGTTGCAAATTAATACTTACCCTTATTTTCTGCTAATCTGATGTAACTATCCTTTTTGAGCATAGATGTAATATCAGAGTAGGAGTAATTGCTGTGTTAAAACTAGTACTGCAGTAGAAGATTTCGCTAATTAAACTTGTTGCATTTAAATTGCTTCCTTTGGATCACTATATAGAAGAGAACGGTTTTGAACAATAAATGAAACCACTTTCTTTCTCTGAGGCCTGGAATTGCAGATGGTCAGATTGTATGTGAAGCACCTAGGCTCTGAATTAGTCTTTTGTATGAAAGGGAGAAAGGTAATTTGAATGTTTGAACTCCCTGTTCCTCCCACACATACACAGGAAGCTTGTCTCAAAATGAACAATTCTCTAAATAAAGACTAATAAGAAGCTAAATTAATTAGAAGGTGTGATTTGAAAAGACATTGATGAGAAGAGTCTGTCATTTTAGACAAATGGAATGGAGCTAAATAAATTAGGCCACATTAATATCTCATTGTTCCGTGAGCAGCTTTCTTTTATCGCATTCATTAGAGGGTACTTCTTGAAATGAGCCTTTACTAGCCATTATGGATTCAGTTCTCATTTACCAATGCCTAACGCACAGCTCCTGCATTAAAAATGTTTCAGCAAATCCTCATCGTTTCTGCAAATTAATATTTATATTTCTGGATGCTGCACTTTTCATCTGCAACATCGTAGGCACTGAGCACTAATTTTTTTCCCCACTGAGTAAAGAAGTCTTACATTAAAAGATTTGGGAGCAGAAGTCTGAAATTACTTTATAAAATAAACTGTATGCATAACTTGTACAATAGAATCTTTATCCAACTATTATTTTTTCCAGTATTTATTTATTTTAGCAGAAAATACCCTGTCTCGTGACTTCAGTAGTCCTTTGATAGCTTTTTAAAGTGTCTTTTAAAAGGTTCCTTCAGTATATAATTAAGATACATTGGAAATGCGCATCTCATCACACATTTCTTCCTCTCAGAAAACGAAATGTGTATTTTCCCTTTTCTTTTTCTCTCTCCTGCAGATGGAATATTTGGGAGATGTCAGCGAGTGCCAGTAATAGACATCTATAAATATGACATTTCACCCCCTGTTCTTCAGCGCCTAAGGATCATCCTGGAGAAGCTCTCACACAGAGGTACAGTAAAAACTCTGGAGAAGGGTTAGTTGCACTGGGGGTTACAATTATTTTGTGCTCCCTCTGAGGTGACGCCTTCAGAAGTTTTCAAACACAGTGTGTTTCAGGCCCAGTAGCACAGACTTTATAAAAGTAAAAAGCCTTATGACTCACTGAATCTGCAACAAGGACTTGGTGAAGCAATTTCAGGAGAGGTGCTTCCTTTTTCTGTAGTGTGTATCTGTGGCTGACGCTCCAGACAATAAAATTGTAGCATCTGTGAATGCTGGTGTCATATAAATAAATCAGCAGGAAAGAAAAATGTATGCTTTTGCAGGGCGCATGAGTAGAAAACATACAACTTCCAGCGAGCTAGAAACATTTCTTGACTTTCCAATTAATTCATATAAGTAAAACTGCTCTGATTTCATTAAAGCAGCATCTGCTGTGTTCCTTTTAATTTTGATTCAGCTTTCTGAAGTTAATCTCTGTGCTCCTTCTAAAGCCAAAAAGGATGTTCTAGCTTCTGAATGGCATAACTTGAACTAACAAATCAAAACTTGGATGAAGCAAAAGCCAATAGGGTGAACAAACTTTAGGTACCAATACATGAAATATACCTCTGTTGTAAAAAGCTGCAGGACCAAGAAATCTTTGTGATCTCAATTGTTCCAAGAGGATTGTTGGAATAGTTAATTATAGTTAATTTTGCACTTTTATCATCTGTGTGGGTGTTCGTTCCTAAATATTTTCTAGTTACAATCTCAGTTACAAACTAGTAATATTGTACTAGCATGATGCTAGTTTAGCATGATGCTAGTTTAATTATGAGAAAAAGATTATTTATTAGGTGTTCATGGCTGTACGTAGAGGCTGGACTTCTATTTTGGAAACCACTCATCTAGAGGATTCAAATAATTCCAGGGGATTTATTACCTATCCAGCAGCCCATCCAAATGAAGCAAACTTGACAAAACTTGATTGTAGTAACTCCTGTCTGATTAACGGTTACATGTGAATTGTACTTGCGACTCTTTCACTTGTCATTTTCTAACAGGCAAGTTATGCAAGAAAGTTTATGAAAATTAATCAGGGCAACATTGTATGAGTTGAAAAGGTAGTACCTGCTCTCTGTTTGGATATAGTGAAGAAGGGGGGCAAAATTCATCTCACTGAGGCACTTACATTGATGTTCTAAATTGATCGTGCTTGCATGGACAGTCAACACTCGCTTACAAATATTGGTCATGAGTCCTATGTAAAGATTCCTCTGCAGGGATGTCGGAGGTGAGACCTGCAGGACACCCATGCCCTTCTGAGGGGCACATATAGAGGCTGGTGGGATACCTCAGGCCATCTCAAATGTTACTTACCTGTCTCCACCTCCCTATCATAAGATTTTGATTAGTTCAGCTGAATTCATGTGACCTCCCCCTACTAGGTGCTTCTCTGATGAATAAACAAACCTTCCCTATGGTCCCTGTTATCAGCAACCCACCTCCCTGCATGTATCTGTTGCAGTAAACTGCAGTATGCTTCTTTTAAGGAAACTTGGGCATTGAAATTTGGACTTGTCTCATATTTTTTCATAGCAAGAGAATGACAAGGAACACAGATTGAAACAGTGGTGGAGAATGAAAATAGTTTTGCTTTAATCTTTCCTTACTCATGACATTTAGAGGTGCATACACAAATGTGTATATGCTTTGAACTGATGTAAAACTTTTGCAGGCAGTTTTTGTGGCCTGTGGGTATCCCAGTGATGAGAATCTTAAACATATCTGTAAAAGATAATAGAATGCTAGAATGCCCTTGTTCAAATGATTGACGTGATAAAATCACTTTTTTCTTTATTTTTTTTTTTTTTACTCTCAGTATCCTTGGCAAATTCTGAAATGTTTAGTGAGGACAGAAATATGGAAGGAGTAGAATCAATACAGGCTATCAGATTAATGTATTACTGACATCAGGTGGCTTGTAGAGAAGACTCTGCTGTTTGCTGGTGCTGTCAGATATAATACATCCAGCCCTTAGGTCATCTTTGCCGGCTGTGATGGTCACTTGCACAGTTAATACTGTTCCGCAAATTGTGTGCAAAACATTATGACCATTTCTGCAGTATAGATAAGCAAGCATTGTCAAACAAAAATGTTCCAGGTAACCTCAAGAAAGGGCTTCACTTTTTCAGAGGTCTTATTTCCTTTATGTACGTAATACCCAGTTTGAGTCCTTTCCAAAAGAGCTCCCTTTGGAGATGCCCAGCTTCCATAGAAGGGGTAGGGGACAGCAGTTATTTATTTATTTATTTATTTTCCCAACAGGACTTGGTTTTTCTTTTTTGTTTCCTTCCTGATGTCCTCTTGCAGTATTACCAATTTTCTATTATTTTGTAGCAATAGTCTGTTGATAATCTATTTCCACAGGATTAAAAATAATAATCCCTAGAAAGCCTCATAAAATTTATGTCCTATTGCTTTCCTATTTGCTGATGACTTCTAAGTCGTATTTGCCTATAGTGGAATCAAGGTCCAAATGGAAGATTGTATGGTCAGGTGCTATAAAACAAAGGACAACATGGTATGAATAGCAAATATCATTTGTGATTCTGCCAGCTCAAAATGTTTACTACAATAGGAAGCATACTACAGAGGCTTGGATGAGTGACACACGTGATGATAATCTGTTTAATAAAGGACTGACTAAAATTGAATTCAGGTTTCATAATGATATAGTTTTTATGTCTTCTTTACACATTGGGTCTATCTTTGTCTACACTGTCTACTAGTAGATTGATGATAGAAATGAATGCCTTGGAATATTAGAGTTTGCTACAAAGAAATGATCTGTTAGCATTCAAATACTCTTGTTCATGGCATTTTCAATCATGCTGTCCTTGAGTCAGTCAAATCTTTCAAAATACCCTTCATGAAGAAGATTTTCTGAAGATTCAGTTTTTATAAATGTGACTATCTATAGGGGAAAAGCCCTTCTCACAGTTGCTGAAACATGATGAATCACTTTTTGAAATCTGTAGGTCTATAATTTATAATTTATGAGGAGCTGAAACATTTCTCATTGTCTGCTAAACAGAACAGTCAAAAAGATGCTGTTTAGATAGGACTAAATCATTGGAAAAAGGGAATGAAGGAAGTATCAGCACAAAGGGGTGAATGGGTAGTGCCTGAAGGAAATGGAAATATTTATCCCTGTCATTGATATTCTTTGTCTTTTTGTCCAACTTGGGAGAAGATACTTCTTAGAATATGCCAAGGATGATAAATCATCTATACATTTACCGGTTTAAGCTAAAATGCATTAAATACTTTTATAGCTTAAATGGATTTAATAGATTATAAATTGTTTTGTTTTCTTGTCTCAACAATATTATCGTGAAGGCAAAGTGATCGCATCACTAAGATTCTTGGCAAGATTGTGGAAACATAGTTTCATGCTGACGGTTGACCTATAGGACTAGAAGCATGGAAAATGAGATAGGAGGACTAATCACGGTACGTTATAATTCAAGCATGAATGCATAAATAGTACTTGAAATATCAGAAAATGCAATAATAAAAGAGAACAATAGTATTTCTCAAGTTACTTTCTCCAAGAGGGATTTACGTTTGTTTCATAGAATAGTTCCTAACCAGTGATTCAGCTGAGCTGATAACATGGTATGAACTCTGTGAAAGTCCAGCTGCCATAGCAATGAGCACTACTAGAAGAAAGAGCTCAGAGCTGAAGCCTGGAGGACACGCTTCCTTAAAGACGTCAGTCAGAACAAGGGTATTTGCCCAGGGTCACAACAAGTGTCCATCTGATTTAGGATTCCGCCTCTGGGAGTGGCCACTGTGCATGTTTAGGGAAAAAATGTAAGGAAAGTTCAAGCACAGAGAACTCTTTCACAGTGGTTGTACCTTCTCAGTGTTATGTGCTTGGTGGCACACGGTTCTCCCGAGCTGGAAGTCATATTTTGGTGTTGGCTGTGTGCCTGCTAGACGCTGTTTCAAGCACAGTTCAATAGGATACGGTGTATTAGAAACAAGGCGTTTTAGACTAATAATTGATAGTTTAGCTTCTGTGTTCTGTTTTACTTAAATTTTAACTATATTACAGCTGTTGTCACTTTACTGCAGAAACCGTGCAGCATGACTATTTGTAAAAAAATAATCAGATAGGTGGTGTTTTTTGTTTATATGTATGTTGGAGTCATTATTAAATGGTTCCTGAGTATGCTTTTTGCTACTTATTTTTTTCTATAACACCCCTTTGTTCTAAACTATACTTTCAATCAATTTCTTTTACTTTTGTGAAGAAAATCATGCTTAAGTTATTCAAATATCAACAGTGTTACTAGGAGAACCAAAAAGAGTAGGATACACTTTTAAATTCATTTAGCTTAACTCAGCAAGATATTCTTGAGAGGCTCATGGGCTGTGGAAATAGGCAACAAATTTGAAGAGTATTTGAAAAAAAAAATAACACTTTTTTCCTCATTTGTCTCTTTGCAACCTAGAAAGCTCTTGACAGGGAGAAAAAAACACAACCTGTTCTAAATTAATTTTAACCAGTTAAGTGTAAGGTGATTAATATAACTTTGCTAGAAATAATTTTACACTCTTTCAGCAAATTTGTTTTAAAAACTAAAATGATTTACAATCAGTTAACTTGAAAATTGAAATGAATGTGACTTGTCACATGCAGCTTGTGAAGTACGAAAAGGTTGCTAAATATTTCAGTCAGAACTACTTTTCAAGGCAAAGTATCATTCCTTACTGCAACGAAGGTAACGGACTTGAAAGTAAACCTCTATAAGCTCAGTTTTGAAATAAACTTAAAAGGAATTATGCAGTTCTTGCACATATTTGCAAGGTGATTATCACATCATTATGGAGATATGTGGAAAGCTGAAAACAAGTGAGGCAGGAGAAAATAGGTTTTTTTCTTAAAATTCAAATACTGATATAAAGGAAGGCAAACTCTTCTTTTGGCCTTCGGGGCAAAAAAAAAAAGTTTTTACTTTTTTTTTACTTGAATAAAGAAGTGAGTTTACATCAAATTTCCCAGACATCAGCTTGCTCCAGACATCTGTGCACTTAACAAATTCTTCTCCTAGATGGCTGCTGAAGCCAGGAATTGAAGCATAAACCCCATGACATGCTACACTGGAGGAACTCAGCCGGGACTGGACGTATTTACCTTCTCCTGGTATCACTGTCACGCTGCCTTAACTTTTTGGCTCAATGGACAATAACATACTGAAAAGGTTGCAAAAAATTCTTGCCTTTGTTAAGTGATAAAGCGCCACTGGTACTTTTTGGTCTTCAAAACCTAAATAGAACTTCAGAAAACTAAGAATGAGTTTCAGAGAAAGCGAGTTTTATTTTATGGAACAGCAGAAAGAAGACACTTTGAAATCTGCTTACCAGACATAATCTGATATGCCATTGACTTGCTCTTTGCCATATTAGACATTTATGAAAAATGTTTGTTCCAGGAAATTGGTATTTGTGAAGAATGTATTTGCATTACAGAAATTGATTATGGGGGCAAAGCAGATTCTATGTATTATTGCAAAGATATTTGAAAGTACGGAAGAAAACTTCTTATATATTTAGTTTTATCTGTCTTCATAACACTGTTGTATAAACTTTTTGATTTTGCATTATTTGAATATTGCTTTTTTGGAAGATAGGTATTTCAACTCAATAGCATCATATTGCTTTTGTTTAAAAGGAATGATCAATCGGAGGTTTTACTTGTGTTTTGATAACATATAAACTAATAAGTTTCATAGAAAGGAGAAAAGGTCTGCATGTCTCCTTTGTGTCATGTTTATGTCGACTACCAGTGACACTTGCTGACTGGGATCAGAATGCATGAAATTCTTTGTGGCCCAGATAAAGTTACAGTTCTTCTTCCAAAGGAAACATAGAAATTAGTGGTAATATAATGCAAATATCAAAGGCTGTCGATCAATTTCTGCCTTGCTGCCTCTGTTTTGAAGATCTCTGCAGCACCTCATGGATTTTAACCTCTGCATTAATGCTCAGTCTTTTCCATGAAGCATTCTGTGCTGGCTCTTACACAGTTTGTTCTCTTTCTGATCTTTGAAATTTGGAAACTGTCTCTGTTTCTTCCTCCTGTGGAAGAAAGTAAAGACACCTCTTCTTGTTCCGCTTGGAATTCACTGATGAAACTCAACAGGCCTCCTACTGGATGGTCTTGGATGGCCTTAGAATGAGTAACAGCTTACAGCAGAAAGTCTTTGTCTTTGAGTTATTCATTAACATGCTTCCCTCTTAAAGATGTCACATGTGGCTCTGAACTTCATTGTTACTCTAATGTCATTCTTCAAAAAAATTAATGCCTTACACAGGAGTATTGGACTGGGCATACACTGGGCTTGAAGTTATATGGGTACATAATACATTTTTAAAACACACTTGAAAACATGAAATCAAATTGCAGTTCATTATCAGTTGTTCCCACACTTGGAATGTCAGCAAATATCAATTCAAGCATGGAATTACCTCTCTAGCTACTTTTAGAAACTGTGAATAACAATATAGCATATCCAAACCAATTATACCATTTTATACTATTAATCTATAATTATAGTGTATTTACATATTCAACATAGGACTGCTTTTTATCATTGCACTACCAGTGTTTTCTTCCTTGTTTGTTTATTACTAGGGAAATAATTTTCCTTTTCTATTTCTATATTCATTGCATTTCTTTATCTACAGATTTTATCTCTACCTACATAGCCTCACGTTCTTTTAAGATATCAACTCTTCATGACACCATGTGTTTGACGTTTTTAGCTTTATAATAGGCACTCTAAGTTCTGAAACATTTAGGCTTACTTTTTCAAAATCACGATTTTAATCTTATTCTTACAAAGCCTCAATAGGTAGATCGCATCCTTCACACTACACCATGGCATGATTGAAGCTTTACCTTGTTTTAGTAATCAGTATGAATTCTCACAAAGGTTCTTCTTCCCCTTTGCTATATAGAAAAAAAATACTTTTTTCGCTTAAGATGTTTTCATTCTTTATCTTACGGCTTTGGCAGAGAATTTCTGACAAATGTAGCAGTTTCCTGCAAAGGCTGTGTAATAATAAATGTCTTTTATAATTCCACTTGTGTTTTCTTTCATGCTGACTCTTAGTATATACTCACTGTATTTCCCAAGTTTCTGCTTTTTATTTTGCCTGTACATATGTGGAGTTCATGATAATAAAAATTGTACTTTCTCTCCAACACTTGTCCATTGCTCAGTTTCTCTTTTGCGGCTTCTCATAGTCTTAAAATTGCAAAAAGAACTTTCCACCCATTTTTAGTCTTATTCCTATTGATGTCTAGTTTCTAATTAAGCATTGCACAGATCTCCACTGCATATTTTACTAAAATGTCTCCAATCTTTTATGAACATGTAGAATATTCTTCCTCTGTTTGACTTAGCCTATGTCAAACACATAGCTATTAGACTATTTTTTTTCTTTACTTCATTTTGGGGGTTTTGTTGTTTTTTTTGAATACAGTATTTTCACATTTCTTTAGCATGGTCAGATGATTGATTTTCTTTTCCTTAATTTACCTTTGACCTATCCAAAAATGCAAAACCTCTGACTCAGAAAGAGCCCAAAGTTCAACTTGTGGCTTTTGTCCCTTGTTTTACTATCAGCCAAAAGCGGAAAGAATTTGACTATGTTGCCTTTTCAAGTACTCTGCATGCGGCTGTAGGCTGCGTTGGTGGTGGCTGAGGTCCACCCTTAGCCACTTCTTCACAATACAAAAGCATCTCTTCTTCCCAGTTATATGACTCAATCTGTTGGACTTTTCCCAGTGTCTCCATTTCTCTACTGAACCCCAGTTCAAGTAATTGGATCAAAAAATGGACACATAATCTGGATGAGGACTCAATACTGCTGACTAGAAGGGGGTAATACCACCTTTGAACTGCTCCCTGTTCTAAAGTAGCCCAATGCTGCCTATTAGGATAATTTCTATTTTATTATTTTGTTAGTATGGCAGGAAAGCAAGCCAAGAGGCACTCCTTCGGCAACAATGTCTCTTTCATAAACTATTCTGTGAATTTAAGTAAGTACCAAGTTAGGCAGCATTCTTTTTCTCCAGTGTTCTGAGAGTTGTTTATGCATTTGGTACAGATGCCGTTTCCACTCTTCGCATGAGAGTAGGCAAGTGAAAAGACTTTATCACTCCAGCTCAGATTTTTCAAATAGTTTGATGAGTTTCAGGTCTTTCCAGGTACACTATTATAACTCTTATAGTTAGTGACATTACATATAGTGTCAAACATCAAGCTTTTAATTCCATTTATAGTTACAAGGTTTTAACAGGCATCCAGCTAATAGTCACATTCGAGATGTTAGAGGGACTTAATATTAGCCAATGCTACAAAACAATGTAAAAAAGCCCATCCTAAACCAAAACTCTACATGATTAAAACTTCGGTTATTTTGTTCACCCACATACCTTTTCTCTTTGAACTCTTCAGCAGATAGGTCTGTTCTCTATTAAATTCTAGCTTTCCCATTAAGTGGCAGTGTAAATATTGAAGCAAGATATAATTCCAAAACAAAAAGACACCTTCGTTCATCTCCTGCTTTTTCTGCCCCTCAGAACTTTAGCTGGAAATGCAGCACTTCCCTGCCTCCGTGGGGTCTCCCTGCTGTTACTCACTTGCCCTCTCCCCGCACAGAAGCAGCACACAGGCAGTTTGTTCCTGTGCAGAAACCTGAGCAGGTCACTCAACACATGGAGCCTTCCTCAATATTTTCTTCACTTTTTTTCTGGGGTAGTTGCTTGACAGCATCCCCACTGTCAGACTCCCAACACCTCCATCTCCTCCAGGTTGCTTTCTGCACCTACAAGCTCTTTTTCATACAGCACGTTCATGGAGTGCCAGCAAAACCTTCTTGTGTAGGAGGAGGGGTGGTGCAGTATGCTTGTTCTAAGTGACCCCTTGGAGCTCTTCCCGTCAATCCCCTCGTGGTATCTCCTGTAGTTTTGCTTCTAAAAAAGGCAAAATTTTAAAGGTTTGGACTTTTCCTCTTTAAGGAATAATACTTAGACTCTTCAAACAATATTTGATATTCATCATCCTTAAATTTCTAACCTGATAGGCTTATTATGTTTATCCTCATTTCAGAAAGAACTCTACATATACTAGATTTAATGCTTATCACCATGCTCTGAAAGTATTTGCTAAGGTCAGTTCTATGTGACTTGAGCTGGTCACTCCCAGTGGAAAAAGAAAGAGAGATTAAAAAATTCATTAGGTTTAAAATTGTTCACCTAAAAAATACTTTATAAAATATTTATGAATAATGAATTATTTTAGAGAAGTCAGAATTGAATTGGAAACAATTTATAAATAGAAGAAAGGTTAAACTCACAACCTAATGAAATCATAATGAATAAGTCAATCAGCCCTACATAGGAAGGAAAATGTATTATCTTATGTTTTGAGTTATAGCTCTGGCATTACCACCAATCTTCGTTTGAAAATCTCTGCAAGATTATGCATTAGCATGTGTTTGCATATACACGGGAGAGCCAATGATAAAATATTTTTCCCTTTAATTTCATCGAAGTGATTTTTGTTCAGACACTGGCTGCAGTTTTGAGCAGAGGGCAGTGAACACTTGGAGAGGAATACACTGGTTTAAAATTTAAAATTGAAATGCTCATTGACACTGAAAACTTGATACCATCTTATTAACCTGTGAGATAATTCTGCCAGTCAATAAATAAAAACAGAATGTGGCCCTCAGTGTGAGTTTCTTAAAATGGGAGAATTTTCTTTAAGCTGAGAATAACACTAGAAAGACTGGTTACCAGATTCAATTCAAAAATTAGGAAAATACGCTTGAACCTACCTCAGTGGAACTCAGCTCCCTTGTGGGCAGTGCAAAACCTGTCTGCTTTTAAATTTTAATTAAAACTTAGATTAGTTATGATCATCTAATCTTCCCTTTGCACTGCAGTGTCTGATCACTATGTATAAGTATCCGAACTTTAATCTACTTTGGTCCTCCTAGATTTGACAGTCTAATTAAGTGCTCAACTCTAGCACTCGGTATATAAGAAATCCCACTTAATGTCTCTGTAAGATTTTAGATAAACTTGGTCACTTACCTGCTCTGATGAAATCTTTCTCAATAATTTTATTGTTTCATCTTTACTACTGCATTTGTCTGCTTTAGGAACCAACAGATTTCTTTTCCCCATTATGCTAAAAAATTTATTTGAAGGCTCAGCCAAGCACTAATGACATTGAACTCGGTTGTCTCAAAAACGTACCTTCAGTATCAAAATTAGTATATAAAAATATGTGAACACACAAACATTGGCTCTAAAATTAATGGATCATTGGTGACCTAACAACGTGTGCAAATATCAATTTGTTATTTCACACACATGGCCTTGCCCTTCTCCCTGTTGGCCTGTTCTTCAGATTTCTTCGTCTAGGACTCTGCCCTTCACCTCATCCCAGATTCCTTGTGTCTGATTTTTCTCCTTTGAACTCTGGGAAGAGGTGGCATTCATGTCTTATTCTTATGCTAGCGGCTAATCATCACAGAAAGCTCTACTACAAGTCTACTGTCTCCTCTTAAAGAATTAGATCTTTTTCCTTATGCCGCTTGGCTCAATGGATACAGAGGAAGATGATCCACGTTCCAGTAATGCCAGCACACATTATATGGATGGAGGTGTTATTTGAAGTGCTCTTAGCAACTCTGTTGATAGTAGCCTTAAACTTGTTCTACAGGGATCCATCTCAAGACTCTAAAAAATATTTAAGGAGTTGTAAATTTGCAAAATCATTACTCCTCCACCCCCCTCACTTGCTCCCCATCCCATCCCTAATGACAGTGAGTCCCAAGACGTTGCTTCGAGCACTCTGCCACCCTAGGCTGACTCTGCTGTTGCTGAACTGAAAATGTGTGCTCTGATTGTGTGGATGGCATCCACTGCACACAGCTGTGAGGCTACAGTCCCTGTCTGCTGGGGCTCTCTTTGTAAACAGTAGACAAACAGGCACTTTTTAGGATGTGATTCATCTGTGTAATTTTAGACAACTGTAGGATGAAGTGAATCATATCCTAAATTTCACTGACCGTATTGCTTAGCTCTCCATTGACTAGGGAGTCCACGGCTGATTACTTCTGCTGTTTTGTTTAGTCACATGAAGTTTATCCTTTGTGTCTCACTGAATGCAATATTTAGGTTCAGCCACGTTTCAGGCCCCTTGGAAAGGTGTTTAGAGGAATTAAGTTGTACTTTAAGGGTAAGTAGCTTCTGGTACAGGCTTAATAGTCTTATACAGCCTGAACAGAACCTGAGAAAAAATTTCAAATTCCCAGTGCCAGGGTCACTTAAAAAAAAAAAAAAATCAACTTTGCGGCAGTTTGCCCTGGCCTATACTCTTGCAACATTTTAATTATTTTCCTGAAATCCTCTGAGTACTCATCAGTTATCCATGGAGCAGCATAAACTAATCAGTGCTCAAATTCTGACCTTTGTTGAATAGCAAGCACTCAGGCAATTTTTAATCCTGCTGTGGTTTTTTGACATAAACCTTTTTGTGCAACTCATGCTAGAATAGATTCTGGATTCATTTTGAACTTCAGTTTGACAGATCATGGTACAGGCCCTCTCCTGACAACTGATGGTATGAACTTATCTTCATTGGAAGGTAGTTCACCTTTTAGCCTTGAGAATGCTCTCGTGATCTTAACTTTTCTGTTATTTTATACTTCAACAGTTTGCTTGAAACTAGAGACAAGATAAAACTATTTATGTGTCTTCTGTTTTCTAGTGACTATGTCACATAGCAGTATTTTCCATTTTCCTTAAAACAATGCTTTAAAATTATGCAGCAGATGAACTTGGCTCTTTCAGAATATTTGACTTTTGTGGGAAAAACAAAAAAAAAAGCTGTTGTATCTTTTTAAGTTTCACAAATACTGTGGTAACAGATCTGTTGAAAAGGTCAAACGACAATATTTTCCCTCTTACAAAGAAAATAGGTCTGGAGTGTCCTTATTTGATACTAGTTCATTAATTTCAAAATACAGCACCCATCTCCATTTCTATATTAGTCACTTTTTGCTAAGACTACTGAAAGCATCAATTTTTATAATCAAACCTGCCATCTTAGAGGCTTTCACCTCCCCGCTGTTTTACTGAGCAAGTTGCAGCTGGGGATGGGTGATGCTGAGAAGGAAATGGCATTGATTTTCTATGTTTTGTCATACAGGAGTATTTTGGTTTGGTTCTCTTTATTTTCATTTTTCTTTGTCAAAGATTCAAAAAAAAAAATAGAAGAAAAATACTCAGAAGTACAAGTCTAAGACTGTGAAATCAAAGCATGCCTGAAAAAAAATCTCAAATGTACTTATTTTTCTGGAGGATTTGTGCTGATACATTGGAAAGCTGGGTGAACTTGCTTTTCCAGACAGTTTTGCAATGGTACAACCATCTTAGGGCTTGAGGGATCAAAGGGCAAGGATTAAGAGTCTCTTGGTTTCCCAGAAAGATGACTGAGCAGTAGGCCAACAAGCTCTACCTTTAAAATTAAACTTCTTGCAGAAATGTAACAATGTTCATTCTGGGAACCAGCATATTATTAAATCAATATGAGTTTTTGTTATTATGCTAACAATGACTAATGGCATAGACACTGTTTGCATTAAGAACAACGTATAAATGTAATAGCTTTTCTTTTCACTGACATTATTTTATCTATTTTTAAAGACTTTTTAAAACCTGATTTCTCCTTTAAGATTTCCACCTGCATAAATAATTTCACAAATGCATCTACAGAAAGGTCGGATTAGCTGACTCTGTGTCCTCTGACAATGTATTTAGGTGAGTTGATGAGTTGCTTTTACAGGTAATTCGAGGTATGAATATCAGGCATGATGTCAGAAGCAAGGTGAAACCTTTTGTAAGAGTCAGAGAGTTTATAACCTTTTATAAGAGTTTCCAAAACACCCAAACATACCCTGCATAGATGCTGCAACTTTAGCGGTGCAATAAAGAGCAAGCAGCAGGTGGAACACGCATATTGATTTTTGCACTGCAGGACATTGAATCCTACAAAGCAGAATTTAAACAAAATGCAGGAACCCTGAGACTTGTGTCACTAGTCCTGAAACAGGAGAAAATATCCTAAGGCTATTACCCTTGTTATAAACGGTAGTATGGACTTAGAATTTTCTGCCTGGTGGTCCTGGTATTACTCAACCCTTTGAATAATGAATCATATATTTTCCATGTGCTCTTATGATTTTTGGAGGCTTCATCAGGTGTCTGCGTCTACTTTTGCAAGAAAAATTATCAGTCTGGGGTTGAATCACAGATACATAGAGAATAGTCAACAGTCTCCTTACCTGCTTTGCTAGGATTCCTATTGTATTTAAGTTCAGTATTTCTAGGTTTAGCTCTCATATTAAGCGCAGTCCATTGTTGCAGAAGTGATGCTTACATTCTTTGAGATTTGTAAAATGCATACTACGGCTCCTATAAATGGGAGATTTAAAGAACTTTATATCAAATGAAAGTGAATCCTTCATCTCCCGACTGCAGAATTGTTCAGCTTGCTTTCCCTGAGTTGGTTAGGCAGTAAAATATCAGTCATTGCAGAGTGTGGGTATGTTTATAGGCTGTCATGTTGGAAGGAGTCTAATTTTTATTAGTGGGTTTACTTTGGACCACATACAGTGAGTGAGCTATATGTATCCATTCCATCAGAATTGGAATTATACTACACAAGTTACAGATACATGCTTTTTGTGCCAGTAATTATTTCGTAAGTCATAGCTTCAGAATTGTGAAAATTACATTACCAACCTCAGTAATCATTTTCATTAACCTTCATTAACCTTTGTATCTATTTGCTTTGTTTACAAGTTAAAGATGAAGGGACATTGGGACTTTGGCTATTTGCTTCAATTGTCCACCATTACATCCAGTGCTTCTAATACTGAGCATTGTGAACTTGACCTGCACTAGGAGTATTCAAAGAAAGTCTTTGAGCTGCACAAATTACTCATTTCTGGTTTCCTTCTCTACTTCAGATGGGGTGCAGAATAGAATCCAACTTGTTTTCATGTATTGGCAAAGCAGGGTGAAAACTGTCAGAAGATATCTGGAAGATACAAAAAGCACAGTCCCATCTTGTAGCTGTTTTTTTTTTTTTTGGTTACAGCTGAGCTTTGTCTGAAATAAGCTTTTATTTTTATTACCTTTTGGCAGCAAAATACTGTTTTGAACTTTTACATTTGTTCCTGCCCTCCCCTTAAAGCCATTAGGTCTGCTAAGATATTTCTGCGGACTGAAAGAGCAAATCCACAAGTGATTGTCTGTTTTAACCACCTAGCAAGTCTGGATAGGCATAAAAATCCGTTACTCTGGGCTGGCAAATGATGAAGTGCAGTATTAGCTCACTCAGATGATTCATCTAGATGAACATCCTCCTCTGACAGTGATCGGTAGCACATACTTAGGGAAAGAGTGTAAGATCCAGAGCATGTATAGAATAAGCTTTTCCCTTGTATGACTTCTGACAGTGGTTTATGGACTTCGCAATTCTTGTGTATTGCTAAGGAAAACCTACTTATGATATGTAGAATTACTAAAATACTAATGTTACAGCAAAGAAGCCATGACCTATGATGAAACGGACAGAGGGAAGACAAGCAATAATTGCAGCCAGTCATCACAGACCGTGTTCTCTTAAAAGTCCTTTGTAGACCAGTGAGATTCAGTCCCTCTCAAATTTAGTCTATGAATATTAGAAACATTTTTTTTGAATATTGCCTTTCCACAAGCAAAAAATTCTTGTTGCTCATAATGATTCTTGAGTTCTCGCAAGAAACTGATATAGCACATTCCTGGGATAGCTGTCCTGTTTCTCATTACAATATCTTCTACAATAGTTAATATTTTTTTCTTTTGCCCAGGGCTTCCAAAGCTCTTTGTGGGCACCCCTTGGCATCCCTCAAAGGAGCCTGAGTTATTGTGAAGTAGAGCCATAGTTGGAAAATGTTCTACATTTTCAAGGACAAACATTGCACTGGTGCCAGAGCCCAGGGAGAGCATGCCACTCCCCTGCCAGAGGACTCTTTCTCCTAAATTCTAATTACTGCAGTATAGAGTATATGAAACTTGGATCTAGTATTTTGCCCTAATGTTTTTTGACCTATCAGGAGTACAGGTTTCTTTTCTTAATAAATGAAGCAAACTGGTTTCTTGAAGTCACATTTGTGACTGATGAAATGCATGCTAGTTATCCATTTCGTAGGAGGCTTGCTTTAGGTTTTCACAATAACAGGCCATTGGGCCACTGTCCCGCCCTCACTTTTCCTAATATCACATAGACATTTCCACGATATCTTCTGTTTTCTTACTTTGGCTGTATCACCACTGATTCTCATTATGAATTTTTCATACATCATGTTTTTGTGCTTTTAATGAGCAAGGAAAACATCAGCACCTTCTGGTTGGGGTAGTGAAACAGATGGACTGATTTTGCTGAAATGATGACGTTGTGGAAAAATACAGGAAAGTTTAAGAGTAAAAAAAATCTGGATCCATCTCGAATCCTGTTTTGGCACCCCAAGATTAACTGTGATCCAGATGTGGAAAGGACCCAATTGTTTGCCCCTTAATCTTTAGCAAGCTGAGTTCCTGGAAGCTGCGTTGCATCTGCCTTGAAATCTGTGCGTTGGCTTATTTTTCACTATGAAATGCTGCAGCTTCTAAAGATGGACAGCTCTGGGATTCAGAGTGACTATGCCATCTGATACATCATTTGACTGTTAGACAAGCTGTTTCTTTATGGACGGTATACTTAGTAGATAATCTAATAGGTCCATTTACCCTTTAATTTCTTACATTGCTGTTAATTAGTATCAAATGCTGGCTGCATTGAAACACTGCTGTTGGCCCCATCTCCCATTGCTGTCTCTGTCATCAAGTTTCAGTTTTAATGCTCTATAGTGAATTTTCATTACTATAGGAAAAAAAAAAGATTTTTTGCTATTAAAAAAATTGTTTTTTTTTCTTTCTTTATAGAAGCAGTGTCAAGGCTAGCGCTTAGGGAGAATTTTGTTGTAAGTCTAATATTAGCAGAAAAATGGTGTTGTGGTCCTGCCAGACAAAGCAAGCCAGTGTACTCTAGATGCTGCCCTGAAACAGTTTAGCAGTCTCTGCGTTTGCTTTTTCTTCCTTACCTATATTCTGTTTGCAATCATTGCTGTGGAGTGTTATTTTGGACAAGCTGCCTTTTAAAGACACTTTTGGATTATTTTCTAACTCTCTAGAAAGCTGGCTACCTGTAGTAAGCATAAATTGTTAATAGGTGCTTTTCTAAAGATATTTTTATTATATTTTTGCCCTATGAATTTTTGAAGAAGCTGAGCTCACTGAAGAACAGGACTCACGGCTGCTTTACTCTGCTTCTGCTAAAAGAAGTGGTAGAGAAGGTGACTTCACTTCACTTGATGGCATCCGCAGCAGAGCATGCACATCTTGATGGAAGACGCCCCAGTGCCTCTTAAGGAGGAGTGTTAAGGGTCTCTCTCCCTTATTCTCAGAGACCTCAAAAATGTTCCAGAATCCCCTAAAAACATATTGCCCAGCAAATAATGAGAAGCCGTATTACTTTGGCTAATTTGCTTTCCGTTGACGAATCAGGTTCATCTAAATCATGCAGCATAAACATGAAACAGAGTGGTTGGGCTTAATGTTACAATTTATGTAAAAAATCGTAACTGTCAAAGACTTAAAAGGTTCAGTATCTGCTGTGTCACACACTGCCTGCCTCTGCAGGGGGATTCAGGTCAGCATATTCCAGACAGGCAGCAATAAGATGAAGGCACTATTGAAGTTAGAATCCTTTCTTTGTTCATGAGACGGTTTACACTTAAAACTAACACGTCACTGAGTCTATCTATGTTTTCCTCCCAATTACCCCCCCTCAGATTTTAAGGCTTTCTCCCATTTAACATGGGGGTATTTGTTTGTTTTTCTATTACAATGAAATCCGAGCACCTTCTTATTTTCAGGATTTGTGTTCTCTATCTCTGGTAGATAACGAATTAATGTTATCCTCAATTTACAGATGGGACATGGAAGGACTAAAGGGTCAGGTTCACAGAGATATGTAAATGTTTATATTACCATTTATTTCAGTGGCAAGTCTCCTACCTATATAAGATGCTTAAATATGTTTTTGGTCATGGACCTTAGTGATTAGCTGAGATTTTACAGGAAATCAGTAATGGCACTGGGATCTGAACCCTTTAGTGTTCTTTGAGTTCATCTTGTTTTGTTGTGTGCTTTCTGGGATTACGTGAAGTCTAAGCCTTCCATTCTCACCAAGCTGGTTTTAGCTTAATGGGACAGAGGTGGTGAAAGCTGCTTTGATAGCTGTTTGCCTTGGGCATTCTAAGACAGAATTGACTTTAAAAAGGCATTTACAAGTGACCTAGTGCTTGCTGGAAGATGGTCACTGCTGTTGGATCAAAAGGTAGAGGAGACACAGCTTCAGGACAGAAGTAAAATCTCTCTGTACTGTTAAAAGACTCAGTATTAGAAGAATTGGAGGGGGCATGAGGGGAAAGCACAAAGTAGGTAAAAGTGATAATTTCTGAATATTTATAACCTCTTTTGTGCTATTGCACAATTGAAAACAAAGGAGGTGGAGCCTGTGTTCATAATTAAACTGTAATTCTCCAGGTCAGAGGGTAAGGTGACCTGTTTGCACTATCTGCTTTTCAGGACAACATATGGAGTGATTGATATTGGCTCTAAAGAGTGGTCCTCATACAGCTGTAATGATGGGATGTGAATATGATAGCAGTTCTCTAGGGAAAACTATAAATTTAACATTGGGAGATAAACTGAATACAGTATCAATAAAAAGATATTGCTGCTATTTTTGTTGCTTGTGCGCTGACACTCACAGTATTGGCAATAACATGCAGGTCAAAACACCTTCCAAAATGTGATGAAGAACTGTTACACTATTCTTCGGTTTCACCAACTGGGAACACAGATCTGATTTTAAAATAAATAAATAAGGTCTCTTGCTTCCACTTTGATGTAAGGGCTGTTGATATGGTACAAAGGTTACTTGAATTAATTCTGGAGAGGAATGTAAATACCAAAATGTAGGATAACAGGATAATTATATTGATCATTACAGTAAGGGTACTTTCTTCCCCTGCATGAAACAAAGTAGCTTGTTCTGGGTTGAATATAAAAAGAAAGAATAAAGGAAAGGCTGTTAAAAAAAAACAATATAGAAAAAAATGCCCCTCAAAAAAAATATAAAAAAGCTGCCTTACATCAAATATATGGTCTCTGAGTTCAGGAAATTAATACATGATGCAGGACTACTGATTTAGGTTGACATTGGCTTTCTCCTCAGAACAGCATTTTTTTTAGTCCTTTTTATCTTGAAGGATAAAGATAATTACTTATTCAGTATCTTTGTCTCTCTGTGGTGAATGGAATTGTGAAAAGTGAAGCAAGACTTTTCTTGTGTATGTGCAGATTAGGCAGAATCTGGTTGGTTTTTTTTAAGCACAAAATTAAATAAATGAATTACAAAACATAGGACTGTGATTCTATTTAACCAAACTCTACAGTATTATCATTGTGATTAAAAGCCCTCCTTATGGACTTTTTTTGTGGTTACTGCAGTACAGAATCAGTACAAACAGCTTCTGGAGAACCTACAAGGTGAGAGACAACAGAGGAACCCTTAAAGACCGCCAGCGCAGCATGGCGAAACTAAGAAACAATATGGGTCAGTATAGAGACAGTAATTTTGCTATGACAGGAGCCCTACGGATATGAGGAAAGGGTGATATGTCTTTGCCTGAGCAATTCACTCTGTCAAGACTGGAACGTACAGCTTTAGGGAAGAATATTAGATACCTCAAGTCTGATACATCCAAAGGCATTTTTCGCAGTTTAGTTGCTTCTGTACTTTCCAAATGATTGGTGAAAGGAGATCAGTAGGTTATACCTGGGGTTTCTGGCTGTTTTTTCCTTCCAGTGAAAGTCCAGGAGAAAACCAAGAACTAATCTGTTTATTTTAATGGTGAAAATTCAATCCTGCAGCCTCGTTACTGTTCTGTTATGGATTCCCTTCATCCGATATCTTGATATTGCCACTTGCTGCAGTAAAATTCTTTCAGTTTATTAAACTAAGTGTTTAATAATGTTTAGTTGGAGAAAATCAAAAGTGCATGCTAATGTCACTGTATTGACAACCCTTCATCCTCGCCGCTGAACTGCCTCTATTTATGTTACCGTTCAATGGGAGGTTCTCTCAATGTTTGAGGCTGAAGGGGTAGCGAAGACATTTCTGTCAGGTCACTGCTGCTTAATTAGACAATGTTGCTTTCAACAATTCTCCCGAATAGTTGTACTCTTTAAATAACAGGCTTTACCAGTGACTTGTGTACGTCATGACTTGTGGAACATGGTCTCCAGTCTGTTTCTAAAAATTCAGTATATAGATATTCAGAATTATTTTTAAAGTCTCCTTTTCAGTTAGAAAACTGGCAGTATAAAGAAGAGTTTTGGTTTGCGTAATTTTGTAATGTGTTTGCACATATTTTTTAGGAATAAAATTTGTATGTTGCTAATTGTCTGAGGCTTGATTGACAGACCAAAATATTTTTAACTGTGAATCCTAAATCTAATTTAAATCTAATTTCATCTGTTCTAAAGAAGCTTGACTGATTAAAGGCATTTCATTTCATTGCCATGCAATGGATGTGATCTTAGTGCCACCTATTTTTGGCTGGCTTTTCAAGGCCAGCAGTGGAAGTGAGGCCTGTAGTCCTGAAAGGAGACAGAGAGTTAAATAGTTGTCTGAGTATAAAACTTTAGTGTCTCATCCAAACATAGGAATCAAAAAATATGAAGAATAAGGCAGCTTACAGCCTCATCTTTTTTCAAAATATGCCTTGAAACTAAATAAGTAAAAGTTATCATTATCAAAAGGGTGAGTGTCAAGATAACATCTATCAGAAGAACAAATGTTTTAGAGTGATCATGGTAAGGATGCAACTCTCTCATTTCTGGACTAATCAGCTTAGCTTTACTGCAGGTGATCTGAAGTCACTTATTGTCATACGATTTGGGCAGTATGAAAGAAGTTAATATCAGTCTGAGTGGTGCATGCTTTGGAGGAAGAGGTAATATGGTTTTTGTAATAGCTGATATACTTGAAAAAAATGGGTGAGTTTCTGATGTGTCAGCCTTTCTACTAAAGTATAAAGGGCAGGTGCTGAACAGGCATAGGAGCTGAACCGATGTGCCCCTGCGTGGAGGCAGATTGTCAAGGCATTTAAGGAATTATGCTTGCTATTTCCCATGCACTGATTGTTTTGTAGCTGAGATTTTAGCCTCTAACATTGACAATTTGTTAGAAGTCACATTAGTCTTTCTGAGGGAGAAAGAATGGCTCTGTGTGTCAGGTATCAGTGAATAGCTCACAATTATTTGTTTACCTGATGTGATTTTTTTTTTTTTTTAACGTAGTATTATAAAGGTGGGCCCTACCTGCTGATTCCGTTAGTTCATCTAAGTCCTTCAACAATTTTTCAACTTCTTAGCCAACTTGATAGAAAGGCAAGGTCTCAGATACATTCAGTATGTATGAGCTTTGTGGAAGTTGGTAGCTGGGTCAAGGGGAGACTCCAAAATTAATCCCCCTACAGACGGAGAGACCATTCAGTGGTTCGGGTGATGTGTTTTGCTGAGCGACACACAGGTATTTTGAAACCAGACACAAGATGCAGGGAGGCACCTGAAAGAGAGTGAGAGGAGTAAATAAAGATGAGAAATAGGATACTGGGGAAGGAGCTGTGATGACACAAGGAGAACAGGATGGAATTATAGAAGAAAGCAGCAGAGAATATTTGAAGAGACCTAGTCTTTCTGTGGAGGTGGCACATGTACCTGAAGGAATAAAGGCTTCATTAGTCTTTACTCTTGCTTGAAGAGTAATACATAAAATATGCTGTTAAATAAACGTTCATGTTCTTACATTCTGACACAGTTTATTTTCCTTTATAACTGGCACTGTTTTATAACATTTCCTCTTACCCCCCCCTCAACTCTAGGCTCATAAGAGCCATTCCAATCTTTCTCCGTAAAGATGCCTTCTATTTCTTTAATCGTTCCCGTTGTCTGGTGTTGAACCTGTTCTTCCTTTGTTTTTAGACAAGCAGTGCAAAACTGCTTAGACTATTTTAGTGAGGGCATTCAGGCATTTTAATGTTTTAGGACGAGTAACAGCCTTCCTGTGCTCCTCAGCACTTTTTTATTGACTATAGTTGCACATTGAGAACCTTTCCTTTTATTTCTCCTGCTAAAAGAACAGAATTAAATTGGTTCCCAGCAAAATATAGACATGGATTATTTTTTTCCAATGCATACAAATTTGCATTTTTCAGCAGCTAACTTTCTGTTTTCTCGTGTTTCCACACATTGTCAAGAACCTAATTCTTGACAATGATCTCTGATTTTACTTAATCTGAGGATATTTTTTAGCCTGTGAATACACTCATACCACTTGTCAAACCTCCTTTATAGACCCTTATTAAATAATCCAAAGATCCCAAGGGACCTTACATGTAAGCAAGAACAGTGAAATTTGTATCGTTTTAATTGCAGGAGGAAAAGGGAATTCTGCTTGCTGCTATTTTTAACTTAAATATCAACATTTTACACAACACAAATGTTTATTGGTAGGAAGTGAAAAATTAATTGATGGAAATGTTTAAGATAAACAGCAAAGAGGAAATGCTTGCATGTGTCTAAATGTGATCAGAATATTTTTGGTCAGTCATCTCTTGAATTTAATCTCTGAAAATCAGAGTTGTCACTACCTATAGTGCAAGGAAAAAGGCATCAAGTGTGTGACAGTGATGACTGAGTGCTTGGAAGAGGTGCTGGACACTCCTTCTTCTCCCCAGCCTGCCCAGTTCATCTTTTATTGCCTTTACTAAAATTGTCCTGCATGTGGAAACAGCCTGGAAATGGATATTGGTAGAAGCATCCTGGCCAGTACAACTGCAGCAGAGATCCGCTGTGCCGGTGGGAGAGGAGAATTTAACCCCTATTCATATAGCTCCTTTCTTACTAAATGAAGATGTGCTTTGAGAAATAGAATACATTTGACAGTGTATTTACCATTCATGTCTACTATGAACAGAATTATTTTATAGACAGACACATTGTTCTCTCACATATTAATTTTTTTAAATGCATTTCACTTCTGCTGACAAGCCATTAAAATTCAACATTTAAATGTCACACTTTGGCATGTAATTTGCTGTCATGAAAACAACTATGGATTTATTTTCTGGTGAGATTCTCGTTAAGTATTGAGCAATATGTCAAAACCAAAAAATGTTGTAATTTCTTAAAGGGGGAAAAAGGAGAAATCCCAAAATGGTATGGAAAATTAAAAATTGCCTGCACCGATAGAAAAGATTCAACAGCATTGGTTATTTTTTTTTCAATGTGGAAAAGGTAATATAATTGCTCTGGTGGGCTGGAGTTTTGATATAATTTTGACCAACAGAAATGTACGAGTTAATTATTGAAGCTGAGTTCAGTCAGTTCTTGAATGGGAGACCACCAGTGATAAACTGAAGGTGCTATACAAGCAGTTGTTTTGTCGTTCCTTTTTATCTTTTTTTTCTTCTTTCTGAGTCTTTTTAAACATTAAACCAATAATCCAGCATGGCTTTAAAGAGGAGTGTGCTGTTTCAGGCTCAGATGCCACTGTGGAGTATAATGCTTTGATCCCCTCTGGATTTTTAAAATGACAGACACCTTTTGCAAGAAGAATAATATAAGTTTCAGTGACTGACACAAACTTAATTTGGACAATTTTCTTTCCTAAATTCCTCCCACAGCCGTATAAAATCCATTATACTTATTTAATCGTTGTCCTTATCAGCTGTTCAGTTATGCTTTATGCTATCAGACAGGCACTGTACTCCAGCCCACATAGGGCAACATATTAATCTCATCTGAAAAAAAAAAAGCTATAATTTTCCAGTGCTTTCATACTGAGAGTTGTCTGTAACAGTAATAAAAATTATTGTATGCTTAATACTTTTTGATTTAGTAATATTTTGAAAATACAGCTAACAGCTTATTTTTCATTCCTACATAATCCATAGAAATTGCTTTATTCCTTTCATTTTCTTAACACTAAATACATATGAAAGTGAAACCAAATAGCATATTTGTTATGTCAAAATATTTTCCCTGTAAACATTTTCCATGATGTGCAATAACATATTTAATAACAAAGAATGTGATTACTTTCTTAGATAAATGTTATATTATCTTCCAGGCTTCTGTAAATTCTCCCACCCCGAGTAATTTCTCATTTTTTTCTCTTCTCTTTTTCATTTTTACCGGAAGCTGTAACAATATGTGGAGATTCACTGTGGCTACACAACAGATTTTCACATGATAAATACTTTGAAAGATTTTTAGTAACATTTTCTTTCTGTCAGGTTACCCTTTCTTTCAAACAGCCCTTTTAGAAATTCTGTAAAAATGTGTGTGTCTAGTGTCAAAAGCATCAGATACAGGCAGGGATGGGCAAGCATTCAAAATGACCTGTCATTGCAAGAGGGAAGTGGTAAAGAACATTATACTGCTTGAAAGAAGCCTGTCTGTGCTGAAGACTATAAGAGCTCCTGCATGGAAAAATGGAGGAGGAATGCATGTCTGTAAAACTTTTAAATGCCTTTGTGAATTTATTTTGAATATAGTAGTACTTAGAAATAAAATTAATACTATGGCAATGGTTGTTACAGAAAACTCCCAACCTGGATTTTGCTTTTAAAAGTCCTTCCCCACCCTTTTTCAGAAATCAAATATTAAACAGAGAACAAAAACTGTCTTGTGAAGGAAAGGTGCTTAGATTATACAAGCGAGTCAGCTCTCAGTTGAGATGGGGCCCAGGGATCCGTCAAAGAGGTAATCATGTGGCTCTACAAAGAATTTGTAATTGTTAACAGAATTAAGGAGTAAAGGTTCTTCCCGAGGCCTCATTGGCATCCTGGTTGCTTTTACAACAAAATCGTGTTGCAGTTTTAGCAAAGCTCACGCTCTCTGGGAGCCGAGACTGGTGCTGGCTGAATGGAGACAGAGATACATGAAGGGGAGAAAGTGTCATGCTCTGCTTTTAACAAGGGAAGGGAAGTATGATAAACTGACCATGAGAGCTGGAATGCACCTGATCCCCTTCTTAATTAAATCTCAGGTGGAGGCAGGCTCTCCTGTATGGGATGCGCTGGCTGGAGCAGTGACTAGGAAGGGCCAGGTGAGGGGCACTGGGGGGCTGTAGGAAATCTCACCGTGACTGTGATAGGCAATTGGGCTGCAAGGTGTATGGGATGAATTCTGCTGTTGCACTTACTCCTGGATATCCTGCTCAAAGCAGATTAGGGTGCTTGCTTAAACTTGCGGGACTTCATGGAAAATTGGCCTGCATGGTGGCCTCCATTTAGAGCCAGTCAGAGATCAAACCATGCTATAGCAAGTAGAGACAGCAGAATAAGAATTTACAGAACAGAATAAAGAAAGAATTTACAGAAAGAATACAGAACAGAAATAGCAAATAAAACAGCACAATAAAGTAAAGAGCTCTCATTAAGCATATTCCAGTTCACCTTCCCTTTTTCGTTCTTATTGAAGAAGGACCCAGTGCAGAGTTTTAATCTATTTCTTTTCCCTTTTGCTATTTATCTGGGTTTTGGAAAAGGTGAGATTAGTGCAGGAAAGAGAAAATCCAGTACCCGCTTGTAAACTGTATATACCATTCAAGGAAAAACAGTGTGCAGAACACTCTAAATCAAGTCTCTATTCTCCTCCTACATCTGGTGCCCAATTTTCCTTCCCCTTACTGCTACAGAGATGAATACACACAAATATTTTTATTAACAGGTCAGCAGGTTCAGCTTTCAGTGTGCTCAGCCACTTCAAGTGAGTGAATCCAGATAGAAATTGTAATGTTAAAATAATTAGTTAAAATTTCTAAGATGTTTTTGTCTTTGTGAGAGAAGTAGGGTATGCTTTTATGTCTTTGCATCCTGGTTAGCACTGAATAAGATAGCTTGGATAGGATTCAATATCACTGTGTCGGCATAGTGCTCTTCCTGTGTTAATTAGCCCTACTAAGCTCTACAGTGCTTTGTTTTGTACACATTATAGCTTTGCCAGTGCCAACTTAAGTACCTTTTCATGTTAGTCCATTTGCTGTGTAGATATACTACTTATGGTCAATTTTAGAATCTCACTTTTTTGGCATTAAAAATGCCAAAACCTTACCTGAAACTACTAACAGATTTTTCAATTATTAGCTTTTTGCTTATCCTGTTTATTAAATTTACTTAGGTTTTGCTTAATTTTAATGATTTTGTAATTTTCATCATTAGAAGGCTAGTGGGTTGTGCATTATTGCTTAAATAGATTTCTAAACAAGTCCTAGGTGTGTGGACTTCCTGCTATAAACTACCTTACAAAGTAAAAGGCTTATTGAGTTTAGTGGTTTTCTTCTCTTTTAACAAAAGAAATATTTTGAGTTTATTGATAACTTACCATGGAAATTTTACCACTTATGGTAAAATCTAGTCTATATGCAAGGAAATCCTTACAAGGCCAAAAGCTTCAAATTCACTATAAGCATCAGTTGTCTGGTACTTCTCACTGAGGATTTTTTTTTGTTTGATGTAATAGTGAGTTTACATGTAAGAGCTTTATTTGTCTTCCATTTACTATCAGCTTTCTAGGTCTTAAGATTTGCGATCCATTTCCACATGGACTGCCCAGTTTACAAAAAACTGCCTACCAAAATTTCTGCCTTTGCAGCTGGTTTCAGTAGAGAAGCCAGTGCATGAGCAGGCCTGAGAACTGAACGATGAAGAGTTGTGTTCCCTCTTTTCCAAATTAGTGAATCAATGCTTTTATATTTTGGCTGAAGTACATAATCCTCCTCCATCTGCAGTGAGTAGATAATTCAAGGTTCAGATGCCCTTTAAAACATCTCTTTTTACCACTCCCAACTATAAATGAATAGGGTAGCATAGGGTGCTTCCCCCTGGCATTGCCCTTTAAATGGGAAATGAGGGGTAAATTCGTCCTGTGTTATTCTGTGCACCAGGAGGAATTTTACCTAGTAGATTTGGGAGGAATTACATTGAGAGGAAAAGATAAAGATTTTTTTTTTTTTTAGAAGAGTGATGAAAAAGAAGTTTTGCCACTGCTAAGTGTTCTTCTGTCCATATCTCCAAGGATTATAATGTTATTACTAGATAATTGATCCAAGCCTTTGCACTGCCCATAGTGAATCTGAAGTGCTCACCAGGGAGATGCTCTGATTACAGGCATAGCCCTTTTACTTTCCATAGAGTGTTCTGCATCCCAAAACACAACCTCTTTCCGATCATTTACATGGCATAGACTGATAGTTAACGCTGTCTAAATGCTGCAAATGAGCTTCTTGCTACACTAACAGTTTCTAGGAGTCATAGATTATATTCCCAGGCCTGAAGCTGTTTACTGCATCCATCATCAATACCACTAAATGGTAGTTCATCTAATCTGCCTTAAGGGACACAAGTGAATTTTGTCAAGGTACTCTCAGACAAATGATTGTACAATATACATTATTTCTCCACAGCTATTTATAAATACATTTTGAGGGGAAAAAAAGTACTGTGGGAAAACCGATTGGCTTCACAAGAAGTAACAAATGAACATCGCATTAGCTGCAAAACATCACATTCATTCAACAGCTGTGCAACTGCCAGCGTTCAAATTTTACTGCTGTGTCTAAATGCATGTATGACAGTGTCTCTAACTGCATGCACACATATAAAAAAAACCCCAAACCCCTCAGTCTTAATTCAGAACTAGGCATTTATTTCCTCAGCTGAGAAGTTATGGCTGATTCAGGTGACAGGGACTGAGCAAGACCTTGTTTGTGGAAGGCATGGGATAACTCCAGCCAGGCCAAAGAATGCCAGCTCCCTTCAGAAGCAGCTTGTCATGTTGCAGGAGGGAGCCTCAATGCCTTACACTGAATTATAGAAATCTGTGTCTGGAAAAAAGGCTCTCTTCTCCCATGGGCATGGCAATAAATAGATATAGCTAAACAAGTTCTTTGAAACATTCCACAGACTTTTCTGCAAGATCATACATTGTTAGATGAAAGAACTGCTCAATGCCAGGTTTTTTTCAAAGATTTACCAGTAAGATCAAATCCAAAACCAAATTGCTTTTGGTACAAGATAGCGCGATGGATCATTTTCTGGATTATTTTCTATTTTCCGACCTCAATTTTTCAGATTTAGTACTGTTCCAAAGAGCAAAGCATGCATATAAAACGAAAGGTGGGATTTTGACTTTCATTTGAAATGTCGATTAGGGTACTGAAATCCTTTTTAAGAAAGAAAAAGAGAATAAACTCAGAACCCCAAACACAGGAAACATTATTCTAAAAGAAGTTGGTATCCTGTGAAATGGGGATAGGGTAACAGCCCAGAACAGAAATTATTATGGAAGAGAAATGAATGTATGTGGTTCTTTTTCCTACTGACTTTTTTTAACCGAGGCAAATTTTTGAGGTCTAAGCACATGGGAAGGAAGAGAAGACATACAGAAAAACGTAAGAGTCTGATAGGGCTTTAAGCCCCACGCAGGTCATTGTTTAAAATTATATTTGAAAGTATTTTTGCTGAAATGGATTGTGTGACTCGTATTTGAATACCCTGTGCATTTACATTGTGATTCACTGGAAAGGCTGTTATGATTCCATTAATACATTTGGGTGTTTTCTTAAATTTTGAGTACTGTGGTAACATGTGCCATTTTTTAACTTGGAATAAATTAATTAAGGAATGTCATAATATCAGTATTGAGCCAGAGCAAATTGCAGGACAACAGATTAAGTGTAGGACAAATTAAATATAAGAATTTCTCATCCGTGAGAAATTCTACCATCTGAAAGACATTGTTTTGGGGGATATGGATTGATGTAAATTTTGATCATTCCTAAATAAATTGTATATAACTCATTATTTTAGAACTTCCAGAGGCTTGTAAAGCACCATCTACTTGAAGGCCTCAGAGTTTCACCTCCCTTGGAGGGAATAGCCAGGATTGTCTGGTGCTCTGCTGGCAGGCTGGAGCTCTCAAGGCTTCTCATGTAGCTTTTCTCTGTAGTTGAATGGGTAGGAAAGGAGGTTTCTGTGAAATATTTTTGAGAATGTCTTCCAAATAGAGTCCCTGTCTGAAAAGTTGTAAGCTAATACAAGATTCAAATCACGCCTCCTTTTGAGTTGTCACTGCTGTCTACTCAAAACTAACAGTAGTACAATAAAGCTATAGGCTTTATTTTTCCAACTTTTTTTTTTCCCCTCAGTATGTGGAATTGTCTCATTAAGCATCTTACAGACCTAACGTTGAAATATTCTCAAATAGCACTGAGGAATCACCCCAGGTATGTTATACTACCCTGATAGAAAATCACTGCTTCAAATGAGATGGAAAGAAGAGATTGTTGGTTGTTGGAGTGGGGAGAGAAAGCATTTGTGTGAGGGAGCATTAAACTCTAAATTGCATTAATATTGGTTAAACTATTTTGTCTGGAAATTGAGCAAAACAGATAACATCCTGTATGGCTTGGGGATGTCATTAGAAAGAATGATCATACTCCAGTATGGCCAGTGATCATCTGGTGATTGCCCTTGGGATTTTATGGTAAATTTGATGCGGTGCAATTAGATTTTCAGTGACCTAGGTGTGGGTCTTGTCTGTGGTTATTTGCGGTCAGAGTTACTACTACGTGCCAGTATTTGACAACACTTAAATTAGTGCTGTGGCCTACTGTGCTTACTCTCTGCCTTTGATGAGCATGCATCCAATATTCAGATATCTACCTGAAATTTAGCATCTTACATTGATATATTTCACCATTAAAAAGATTTCATAATCCCCATTGAAATGATACTGATGCCAAAGTTTTGTTTCAGAATCGAAGAGACTTAAAATGAAAAAGCGAAAAATCAGCTGTCATTATTCATTATGTAAAGTTGTCATGCAGGTACATCAGTGGAAAATGTGTGATTGTGAATTTATTAGTTTTTTTGAAAGTCAAGAAAACACCAGGGCTAAATAAGATTAAAACCCTCCATCAATTTACTGTTATTCTTACTAGGCTTCTCTACTTTCCTATTGAGATGGATAGGATAATGTTCATAATTTGCAAAGAATAAGACAAAATAAGCTTACTAGATAATGAAGGAAGCAGTAAATTCTTTTCCATTGGTGGCTTAGCTGCTACTGTAACTAGTAATAATTTTTACATGAGGATGAGATCCCCTTGTGTTAAGCACGGTACAAACACATAATGATTGTTCTTCCCTCATTGGCTGAATCTAAGAAAACTGTATAACAAATGGTGGTAGAAGTCATAACAGTGCTGTTCCAAAGCCTCCAGATAGTCAGTGGTGGTATCAGACACACTACCCAGGTCAATAATAACTGTTCAGTGAACAGCAGTGTCCCTCCTGTTAGTCCCTATTTGACATCCTATTCAGATGTTTCATAAAAAAATAGCCCGATGGCAGTCCTGGTTTTGTACTTTCTGCAAGGTTATGTTACCAGCTAATAATAGGATGTTCTTTTGATTCCCCAAAGTATAATTGTCACAGAGTTCAAGTTGTCAAAACATATTATTAGGATTGTCGGAAGAAGAATATAAAGGTTTGAGTAATCATTAGGTGAAGCTGGTAAAGATACATTCTGTTTTAGTGCAGAAGGTGAGAGATGATGAAGGAGAAGACTAAGACAGGACACTTGAGTAAGGCAGTTTGCTATATTCTCCTTTCTAAGGTTGCTGTGAATCATTTTAGCACATAACAAGCTCTTGAACTCCTCTCAGCTGTTGCTGACTTGAGTGTAACAGAGAGCCAGGCTGGATTACTGTGAGCAACTGACTTAGAGGGAACTACTTGGTTTGGGTCAAGAACAGTAAAAATGTAGGAAGACAAAGCTTCTTACTTGCAAATGGGACTTGGAGAGAAACACTTCGTTTGGATTGTTCAGTGGAAAGAATTAGGATTAGAGTGGGTTGAATTGCTGTGAGTTTACCATTTATGTGGCTGAGGTGGATTGCTTTGTACTGTCAATGTGCAGAAGATGCTGCTGAACCTGAGTCTGGCTAAGTGTTGTTGGATAGTTTACCTTTTTGCAATCACTGTGGAATCAATGGACTCTGCAAGTATCACTATATACTTGAGTTTCAGTCAAAACATCGGTAATTATTACAGCTCCTCTTCTGATTATCATTAGTTTTCTTCTGTTGTCTGTTTTCTTTTTGAATGAACTTCTTTGTAGCCCTTGTACCAATCAATACCGCGACGACTTAAAAAAAGGGAAGAGGAACTGAACATAATGCCAGTAATCAGAAGGGTTGTTGTGTACAAAGGGGATGAAAAATAGGTCTTTCTCCACAATCCATATGATAGAATCCTCCTTTGTGTTTCTTCTGCTTTGATCTTACTATGAACTGGAGAGTTGGAGCTGAGAAGTTAGTGACAAGCATGCTGAGCTACCACACACTGTCCATTACCTCGGTGAAGGAAAAGAAAGTCAAAAAGGCTTTGACCCCAAACTGTAAGATACTTTTTCAGACCTACCAGGCTTTTCTGTTCTTTATTGTTGGAATCATTTCCTACCGAGGCAGATACAGCCAAAGAAAAGAACAAATGTTTTCAAATATGTTACACTGCCTTTATTGCTTCTTCTGTGCATTGGGGTGACTGCTTGGAGGAAACTGTTGATAAGTTGAGAAACTTTTCCTGGTCTCTTGCTGGGACACGTGAGGTTCAGTTCCCCTGATCTCTACGGTTCAAGGCAGTCAGAAAAATAATGCAAAAATATAGGGCTATTCAAAGGCACAGACAGCTGACAGCTTCAGAAAAGTAACTGAAGTGAACAAGACTATAGTCTAGATTTCATAGTTATAAGTCCTTATAGTATCCACAGTGCAGCGTGTGCATACTGGACAGTTACAAAAAGGCCGTAAGATTTACTCTGCAGGGTATGCATTGTTTATCATGACAAAATCTGGTCTACTTAGTGCATAAAAGTCGTTGAGAACCAGGGAAATTGAGAAACAAAACAGGATCTAAAAGTTGTAACACTATGATTTGGCACAGGGTGGCTCTTTTGAGCAGAGTACCACCCTGATTAGAGAAGAAAGCAGGCTCTGAGAACAGCACTGTCTTGCACATCTATGGGAAGGAACCTGCAAGATGGGGTGAGAAGATGACAATAAATTTTCCTTTGTCATGAGAACTGTGATGGGCATTTTGGGCTGAAGGTGTTGGAGAAGGAAGGAGACAGAAGGTTATTTTTTGGAAATGCTCATTTATCTGGGAGCTATTAAATGAGAGCCTTATACAGAACTGACAACCCAACCAACTAAATTAAAGGCAATCTGTATGTTAAAGTCAGGAATATAAACAGGGGGAGAGGGAGAGATAAGAGATTTCAAACACTTTAACAATTACCCTGAAACTAGATTAGAATAGAATCCAAAGAGAGATCTTTTATCCTCTATGGAGCAGTATGAGTAATTCTTGTTTTCATTAAAAGTTTTCATTTTTTTAATGATTTTACATTTGCTTTTTTTTTTTTTTCCCCTAAAAGATAAGAGTTGATTAACAGTGCAGTGAGTTTTACTTCTGTCTTCTTACCAAATGTTTGTTCTGAAAGTTTTATGGACTTGCCTCTTGTCTTCAGGCACTTTTGGCTGGTTCAAAGGCCAGGTGCTGTGTTCAGATTGAACAACAGGCAGAAGCATAAAGTGCTGAAGGTAATTCTGTGTCCCTGTGTTTGTGTCGCCTGAGTATTTGCATCTCCCTTTTTGTGTGGCGTAGCTTAAGAGTAGCCTCAGAGCTGCCCCTATTTGTATTAAGGAGATGACATTTCCCAAGGGACTGGATGTCAGCTAAGTCCCTGTGCTGATCTTGTATCTTTTTCCTGCAATGTGTGCTATCTGAGAAATTTCTTCCAACTGAAAGGAGTCATAACAGAAGAGGATTTGTCAGAGAGTCTTAGGTAGTTTTGCATAAGGTTGGATGAACCATCCAGTCTGTGCTTTTATTATCTTGTTAACCCACCATTAATTTACTATCTAATCTGGGAAATAAGAATAAACCAAACAATTATGATCTCCACTTGGCTTTTTTTCAACCTTTTTGACCCAATAGAGACCATTTGGAGCTTGAGAACAGACTGGATAACCTTGCTTGCAGCATTAGCAAATATATCAGCAAGTTGTTGTGACATTATGTACTTTACTGTCCCTTCAGAAATTAAGTTCAAGTGAAACAAATGTTGGAAAAAGACATATGGCTTATGGGGACAGGTTTACTCTCTAGTGAAAAGTAAAGTTATTAAATGAGCAATGCCTGCCAATTGCAGAAAGGTTGGCAGGGATATATTGGCACTGTATTTTTTTATTTATTATTTAAAAGGCCTCCTGCAGGACTTCTGAATATGGACTTCAAATGCTAGGCAGCATACGAACATATAGGGTCAATGTGCAAATTAGGAATTGTGTTATGAGCAGGAAGAGTATGATACTACAAAAAAGTCTCAGAAAAATTGGTAGATACAATAATGCAAAGATATCACCTTAATAGATTAGAAAACCCTTTTAAAAAAGTTAAAACCGTGTACAAGGAAAGAACTACTTCTCTAACCTTTCCTGCACTCAAAGCAGAGATCATTCCTTATTCTTCATGGTAGTTATTGTATAAAGTTGGTTGATTAACAGGAAAAATCCCAAACAAACAGGCAATTGAAATTTTTAATTTTCTTTTAAAAAGTTAAGTGGTGGAATTGGCAGTGTTAAGTTAATGGTTGGACTTGATGCTCTTAAAGGTCTTTTCCAACCAAAACGATTCTATGATTCTGTTCTATGATTCTGAAAATCCAGAATGATTAGGTTAATTTTGGAAAGGTTTGAAGAAGCTTAGGTAAAGAAATCCATCACATGGAATTCCAAAGTCTGATCTGGCTGATAATGCAAAGGAATACGAACACAAATGATAGCAGGTACTTCAGTTACAAATCCAGTTTATTATTAACAAGAGCAGGATGTACGTATTTGTCCCAGGGAGCTCTTACCAAGATCCAAAATACTTTCAGAGTCATACACTTCACTAATACTTTATTCTTCTGAATCCCTGGATAAAGCCAACAGAACAAAACCAAATATTCTTTCCAAAAATTAAATATTTCTGTAGCCATGTACTCTCTTAATGGTATAATATGTTTAATATTTTTAAGATAATGGTTCACTGAAACTACCATATCATCCTGGCAATCAATTTTCAAGCAGGCAATGACCATAAGTAAATCATGTGGAGGCAACTTTGGATAAGAAAGTTGCAACTGGTATCCCCTGCAGAAACTTTCACGAGTTTGGATCTGCAGGGCCACAGTGTATGTCCAGTACCACTGAATGATCAAAAGCCAGGCCTGGAGTCACCTACTGGGACATCCAGAATCACTCTGTTGGCATCAGGCCACGGGAACTGAGGTAATTAAGTACAGTGATGTGAATATGGCTCTCACATCTTAGAAAATGTTGCATTTTGTCTTTTATTTCTATTTGTTGCCAATGCTAAAGCCTGTAATTTTTCCTGCTGTTCCTTTAACTTTATTTTAATCTCTGATAAGCTATTGATTCATATTTTTGTACCTTTTGAAATATTTGTTTTATTTATCCTACTTCTATGCTGAAAGTTTTCCAGGGTAAGGAAAAAAAAAATATATTCTAGTGCTGAGCTTCTGTGTAAAAATAACACGATCATATGGTTTATAGTTTACTTTTATATGTGTTGGAAAGAGTTGCCTTTAATACAGGGGAATCTTCAGCTCTTTTGCAAAGCCAGAGCCTTCACTTTCAGTGGAACGAAATGTATCAACACTGGAAGAAACAGAGTCCTATTTAAAGCTGAAAGCCTGCTAGATGGGACAAAACCGCTGCATTTTTAAAGGGGGAAAGAAGGGGGAGAAAGCCATTCATGAGAAGTATAAAATGTAATTTTGTTTTAAAGCTCACTAAAAGCTATATAGGTCACGAAGACAATCAGTCTTTTATTCTTTGAAATAATTCACATTACAGCCCTATGTATTACCACCCTTATCACAGAAAAGCCTTTAGATTTGTGTTGGCAGATAATTACAAATTGATTTCTGGACCCTCATTTTGACAATGGTTTTGAAAACCTTTTCTTTTTTTCCCCCCTTTTTAAAAGCCTCTTATGATTTCTCCTGCATCATACTGGAGAAGTACTGTCATGATGATCTGGCCAGGTGTACTAACCATTTATACAAAAGAACCATAGAGTACAAGACCCAAAATATTCTGGAAATGAACTGTGAAATGCTGCAGGTAGCTGCAGCATACTTAATTTACATCTATCTTCATCTCTCATATCATTCAAACTTGAAATAATTTTACAAAGAGATGGTAATTTAACAAATGCGTAACCTAAAATTTTACAAGCTGCCACTTGCATCTTTCACTCGCATACCAAATCCTGGGTTTCCTATGTTTTTTCAGAGTATAACACTGTCAAAAAATCTTCAGGAAACAAAGGGCTTAACCCTTTATTTCTCATATTTACCCTTATGGGGTCAAGTCTATTTCCAAAGATGCCATTGAGTGATTGCCAAAGTCTTGGGCTGCAAATTTAGTTTGCAGTCTAAGACCTGTTCTACAGCTAGTAACCAAGTTTGGAGTGGTAATCCCTGAGTCTGAAGTTTTAACATGTTACAGCTGAAAAACACTTTTAGGTAAAGTTGACGAGTGGGAAGGAAGAAGATGAGTAACAAAAATAACTAGAAATCTTGGCATAGATTTGCTATGTGCACAATCTGCAGTCAATCAGTGACAGCAAGCGCAGTAATCACTACTCACCACCTGCTTAGCTGTGCTATTTTTAAAGTCTAACTGAATGACAGCAGTAGTGGGTTTTTTTCTAATTGTTTATTATTCCAGAGAATTAAATAGCGTTATCTCAGCATTTGGGATACATCTAAAGGATTCACAGCACTAAGAATATCCTAGGCACGCAGGTATGTGAAGTAGCCTGTATGACATGCAGTAAACACTGACACAGAATAACTGGAGGCTAAATTGAAATTTTTTAGTATTACAGACTTTATTGATTTGGTTTTGAGTTGCTTTCCTTTTTAACTCAGACTTTATGTATTATTAAAATGCTTGCAGAACATCAAGTATGATACCATTTTTCTTAGGTTTATTTTTCTTTCAGGGGAAAAAAAAATCATCTTTCAGATATGTGGGAATGGTGGCTATTAGCTTTAGCTAATAACCTACATGCATGCCTTTAAAGTTCAATATTTTTTTCTTCAACTCCCAGAAGGATGTAATTTATAAACAGTATTAAGAAAAGCATATGAAGTGCCACTGTCTTCAATAATCTGTAACTCTCAAGGGAGGATACATTTTGATCACGTTTCTTGTTGAGCTTGAACCTGAATCTGAATACTACAAAATTTACTTTTCTTTTCCTGTTCCTTATTTTTTTCTATGTTTTTATAAGTAATTTCTTCCATTACCCATTTCACCTTCCTTTTACATTTTAACATTCTGTTTCTCTAGTCTCCTTTGGATAAAAAAAATGTTCCCCTTTAACACAAAATAGAAAAAAAAAAATTCTTTAGTGTGACCAGTGGAATACATAAAATTATACAAAATAAAAATAATGAAGCCCCTAAATTTTTGCACAAATAAAAGAATTCAGGGAAGCGGGATATGAGCAGGTTGAGAGGCACTTTTCATTTCTCAGGGGCAGATCGTTAGATGGAACTAATTATCAGAATTCGATTTTTTTCGATGGGCATTTAAGAATTCACAGAGCTTGGAATCTGCCTCCTCATTTCCTCCCTTTTTTAAGATATCTGTCATTTTTTGCCTGTCCTGTTCTTTCCTGTGCCAGAGCATGTATGCTTGTGTGTGTGTTTATATATGTGTGAATGGTACTTGCTATAAGCAGTCTTTATTTTTTCTAGACAAGACAGTTTAGGATTCTTCTGGAGTATCACTAATTTGTCTCCATGAGGATGTTGCTGTCCTTTTGCTGACACGAACTGCTGCTGTAGACATGCCAGCAAAAGGCAGGAATTTATGCCTGCATTTAAAATATTTAAAACTGGGGAAAGAAATAAAAGAGAACAATTGAGGAATGAGGGGAAAAGGCAATTAGGAATACATTCTTCCCTTATCTTTCAAGTGAGATCAGAAAAGAAATGTCATAAGTGACAAGGCTTTCTTTTTATTTTTTTATTTTTTTTTTAATTCAAGAATGGCATTTGAAATGAACAGGATTCACGTTTTCTGAATTCAGTTGTGTGTGTTTTGCTGTGGACACGTATCAATAGAGGAGGGATTGTATATACTGCTGAATCCTGCCCAAGTCTCTCTCTCAGTCAGAGGGAAGAGAGCAGTATGGCTCAGGCTGTGAAAAGTGATATTCTTTTGGACCAGTTTCTACATTCCGTGATGCAAATGCAAAGATTCATTTCTTCTCTGTAAAGCCAATGCTCAGACAATATTGCAGAACAAACCTTTCCTTACACAAAGGTTATTTTCTCTCTGGAGCATTCCCTTTTTTACTGAAAGGCATTGTAGACTAGAAATTCTCCGAGAGTTCATGACACCCTGAGAGCCTTCCTTTCAGAGACAAGCTGTATAATAATAATGCAGTGACAGAAAAATCGAGGAGAGGTGGCTTCCTCTGATAGAGAATTTGCCTTTAATTCTACCCTGAAGAGATTGCAATGGAGCAGCAACCTTTGTTCTTACTGTAGTGCTTCACTGCTATACCAACCATTTGTTAAATGGGAAGTAATTGAGGTTCAAAAAGAATTGAATGAATAAAGCTTTTGGCAGGGAAGGGGAGGAGGCAAAGTATGGGTTAAAGGTTATTCCTTGCAGAAATTTCATAAAATGAGAGGTAATGCGGCTTTTGAGCTGGAATTGTTGGTGCCTCTGGAGGGGGCCTGCATAAGAGGAGGAGGAGAGCGGGTTGCGGGGAGGGACACCAAACCTGCAGAAGCATTATGAGAATAATAAACCAGCATTGAATATTCAGCTTTGTAGCATCTTATTGATTATATTACAGATTTCACTCTGAGATGTGCAGCCTTGGCCATCTCTCTTGGTGAGCAGAGAGCAAAGGAGGAGGAACTGAGGAGGAGTCAGGAGTAGTAACGCAGACGCCCCTTAGAAGCTTTCCTATTCAAGAAATATTTTAGCATTGGTGTAAGTTGCATTTGATGCTTCCAGAGGAATGAATGGGCTGCACATTTCTGTGCTTTTCTGAATTCCAGGGCTCTGGTAATTTGAAAAATAATGAAGATGACTTTTTTTTTTCTATTATGAACTTGTATCTGCTTCCAAATTTCTTCCTTCACTGAGAAAACATTTTTCCCCCCGCCTGCCTTCCCTCCTCAAAGAAAAAAAGTCTGTCATGAAAGTTAATCTTGTGTTATTTTGGGCCTGGGGACTCTGGGGACAGAAAGAAAGGCTTTATATCCTTGACAGAACCTTTGATGAAAAAGATATTATCATTATGGAAGCATTGGTGTGCTTCTTTCTAGTGTGCTTTCCATACTGTAGTACACTTATTTGAAATTTTTTGTTAATTCTTGTCTTTGTGGTCCAAATGTGTAAAAACATATGCATTCTTTTTTTTTGTACAGTATTGTTTTGCTGCCTTATAATGCACATTGCATTGTGCAAAACAAAAGGTCTACGGATTTTTACTCAAAAGTTATTGAATTTTAAGGACCACTGTTTTTGATACGTGCATGTTATTTTCATACATGGCCTTTACTTTTCTCCTTAATGGAGATCATCATTTTCTATGCCTTGGAAAGTCTAGCTTTGCATTTTTTTAATATGTGAATATTGCTCCTTATTTGGATAGAAGGATGCTTTCCACTCCCAATATAATAATGATGAGACTTAACTAAGATTGGTTTTAGTGAAAATCCTTAGATGTAGATGCTGGCTCAGTTCTCATCCACAACTTTGTCAGTAAATTGGAGACACTTATGTACTAGCTGCCAGTAAAAAACTTCCAGATGACATATAGACTGTTGGAACTGTGGATAGTAATTAAGTCCTACCAGACAATTTAGGATGATTACCAACATGGGCCATTCAAAACAAAAGGCATAAGGAGAATGAGGATATCTGTTGCAATGAGGATATCTGTTCTGTTGAGGGCTTGTACTTGGGAAAGGCATTAGGGTCATAGCAGACAAGCAGCTCATTGGGACTTTCTATGAAAGCTGGGGCAAAGAAGGCTAATGTGGATCTTGGATATACCGATTAGAATAGCGACAGGGAGAGCAAAGTGATTTTCTCTATATATATTGGATTAGTCAGGCAGCTACTGGAATATCTTGTTCGCTTTTGTGTCAGCATACGTTTAAATTATGTTAGCAAATTGAAGAAGGTAAACGAATGGGCCAGAAAAACAATTTTGGGAGAATGCCTTATAGTGGGAAACTTAGAGCTCCATCTGTTCTGCTTTTCTCAAAGAAACAGAGACGATTTTTTTACAGTGCGGAAGGGCCTTAATGTGTCAAAAATATTAGTTAACAGAAGCCTCTATAATCTAGCAGAGAAAGACAAGATTTGGCTGAAGTAGGTTGGAAGCTGAATCCAGATGAATTCAAATGGGAAAGTAGAAACAAATAAACAACCAACAAAAGAAACAGCTTTAATCATGGAGTAATACTTCATGAAAAGTAAAGTCAAGATACTGATTTTTTCCATCTTGAATAAAACAGCCCTCAGCATACTATCACTATTGCAAACTTTCTAAATAAATGAAGAACAGCACAAAGGATTATTCTGTTTTCACAGCATATCACCACCAGTAAATTTTGATCTGCAGATCTAGACTCATATTTTGAATCTTGCGGTAATCAGTCATAATACCAGACTAGCAGCCGCTAGCGCTGATAATTTTGGTACTTTATTGTTTTGTACAAGCAGTATTGTAACAACCAGAGTGAACAGCTTACTCCACGCTATTGGAACTTTGCTGTTCTCTTAAGCAGGAGATGGATTTAACCCCTTGGGGCTGTTTGGGAAGGCTTATATTGTCCATGAAAGGTGCCTGTAGTCTTGCAATGGGGCTAGTGCTCCAGCTTGTGTCCTACAGCTTCATCTAAATAAACAGGAAAGTAACAGTTACTGCAATATCTGCAAGATACTGCACCGAAATTACCTTAGTATATCTTGGACTGCCAATTTAATAGAAACATTTTCTTAACGTATAGTGTTCAGGAGTCCCTACATCAGGTCCCAGTCAGCAGGTCTGACTGTGAACCTTTGCACAAGTCCATACAGCCTGTTATGTGCCCGCTTGAAAATGCTCCGTCCAGGGGCTTGAGCAGCCAACGGCTGTCATCACTTCCCACTCCTTTTGGGAAGCCTGAACTCAGAATAAATATTATTTTTCAAAAAAAGTCACGAATAGTTTGCAGCTGAAATGACAGAATTAACACTTTTTATATCTATCTGCTAACCCTAATTTTAAAAGTTAAGTAATGTGTTACAATTAGATATCATCATTAATTAAACATGCTCATTTACAGAATGAGGTATTTTCTTTGTGGCACGTCCGTGTGTTCTCTTTACTTATATTTTTATTACTTGCAGTTACAGTTCATTACTTTCCATAAAAAATGATAATTTTCAGGCATCCTAAGTGAAATGAATGATTCAATAATTTAAAACTGAGTATTTGTTATCTTTGAGGACTGCAAAAATGAATCGTACACTGTTGAATTTAAAATGCCAATCTCGTGGATAAACCAGTCCCTGGGGAAGCTGTGAGCAGCACTGTCACAAAGAGAGAACGGGAGAGGTTGCAGGGTACGGATATTTACTTCTCTTCTATTTATGGCCTGATAGTCAGAGAGGCTGAGCATTTGAAGATTCAACTGAAGTGAATCAAGTTGAAGGTGCTTCCCGAAAATCAAATCTTCATATATATGTTCGCAGTTGACTGGAGGGAAAGAAAAGTTAAAGCGGAGAAATATGGGCAGGGAAAACACAGGCATGAGAGGAGTCCAAGTTGTGTGAAGTTAAATGTGGGCTGCTCTTTTGTATCTCAAGAGATTAAAGAGGTTCCCTTTTTGTCTGAGTGGAAAATTTCATGCGGGTTTTGGAGAGAAATGATCTACTGTCCTGTTCCAAAGGCAGTGCCAGGGATGCTGTTTGACAGCCTGGACTTTTACTCCTTACACAGGAGGTTTAGATGCTTTACCACCCTCGGGGGTGGCAGGCACTATCTAAATGTAGGGTCCTGTGTTATTAGCAGCAGTATGACTTCGTGGGTTAAATGGAGTGCATATAACACACGGAGCAGTTTCACTAAATTCAGTGGGAACAGGATCAGTTCCTGTGCAGTTTCTGCAAATTCATTTTGTTGTCCTTTTTTTTCTCAAGCCCTTGAACTGACTCAAAACATTACAAATCAGATTCTCTGTCATTATATGTTTCATGTAAAAATAAACAATCTTGTATGATCTAGGCAGTCATGAAGATGTTTGAGCATGATGATAGAGGAGCTATGAATTTCTGGTGACGTAAACACACACGCGCGCACACGTGTATGTATTTAATCTCTATGTTGCTTCTCAGTTCAGGATCACATATTCAGGATTTTTACTTTGATCTTTAAGAAAAAAGGAAAGCTGAGACTTTTGGCAAGGGCTGGGAAGGTAGCAAAACTAATAATTGAGGGGCTTGGATATGAAAACTAGCCTTGTGTCTCCACCTTTGTCTGGAAGAGGAAGTGAGAAGATTTTTATCAGGCGTGGATACTGTCATCTCTTTTGTTGAAAAGAGAATAAATATCCTGCCAAAATTCTTTTTTTAAAAAAATAAAATTACTTCAGCTGTATCTGAAAAATGTACTTTATTCCCTTTTCAAATTAGTCATTTCTGCTATGCACGGCATCTCTTGCCATTCAGTACCTTAATTGAAACTGTAATAATTGATGCCACTTTTACATATTTATTTCCTGTAGAAATAGTTTACACAGAGTGACAGATTCAGTAGATAAAAATAGCATTCTAGTCATGGGCTTCTCTCCTCAACGCGCTGCGGTGATAAAAGTGATTTCCGGTTAAACAGGCAGCCCAGGACTGCAATCGCACGTGCATGAAGCTTCTGATTTACAGGGGTGCTTAGCACCCTGAACTCCAGTTTAATTCAGTGGGAGCTTTGGCACCAATAAATTAAAGTCAAGTATGTGTTTGAACATATTTTATATATGGCGTGACAGGTTCTGATTACTTTCATTGTTGGATAAACTGAAGCCTGCATTTTTTTTTCCCCTTACTGAGTACTTTGGGATGTTTCTTATGTTTATATAAACTATTAGGGGAAAAAAATAAAAAGCAATTCCCTTTCCCCCAAAGCTCCTGTCCTTCTTATTCTATAGCTGTTTTAGCCTTTGCTTTAACACAAACAATAGCATAAGGTAGAGGGTATTGTTGAAATGGGTTCAGCAGTGTTTATCAACGATGTATCAGACTTAGCGAAGTGGCACAGGTGTATTGTATTGTGACCAAGCTCAGAAATTGCTTAGAGAGTTATGCCTGTTTTCAGTAGCACAGATCCTGGAGCCGCAGAAAATGCTTGAGACATCAGTGCTTATGTTAATTAGGTTAAACAGTGTATGTGAGGCAATCAAGTGGTCATATGCACGAGTGAGCTGATATGCAGAGGATATAATATCATTTACCACTGGAATATCCATGGTCAAGTAAGAAAAATACCATGACAGTTAATGAGCAGGAGCTGCACACAAGAGCTTTCATTATTACCCTTTACTGTATCATATTCTCTGTGTGTGTCATACACAATAGTTACGATTAATAAAAAATAATAATAGATAAATAAAAGCCTTCTGACAACTGCAAATCAAACGCTCATAAGGTATACAAATGTAATTCTGACATTGCCTGCACTGCCTTAATTCAGCATCTTTGTGCCTGTGTGTTACAGTGCACTGTCTGATGATATGATCGCATACTATTTTTTGCCACATAATCCCTTCATCGTTTAGTGCAAGAGGAGAACCTATTTGGATCACCTGGGATCTGAAATAGCTCCATTTGCAAGCTGATAGTTTAAACTCCTAGCAACCCAGACATGCCTACATAACCACCAAGCTTATCTAAGGTCTTCTTTCTCAGGAAATGAATTAACCCATTCAATCCCAATAGCTAACCATGAAAAAGAAGAGAAATCAAGTCACACATGAATTTTAAAAGCATTGCAGTTATTTAGTGCTTTTCTACAATTTGAAGTCTCGTTACTCTCTTAAGTATTCATTGGCAGAAGGGTGTGAGCATGAATGAGTGAGGTGTCATAACTGGATTGCTGTCTATTTTGTTTCCTTTGGAAACTGTAGTTTTTATTTATTGTTATCAAAAAGAAAAAAATCCATGTCAAACTTGGACTGCTTCATGGAATACAAGAGCACAACTGCCTTTCTGGGAACGTGTTGAATCAAAACAGGATATATTCCTGTATTGAGATTTTTAATAGGAAATTTAAGTGTTTTTGAAACCCTAGTTGCTGTGAATGCTGGAGGGAAGGAACGTGTTACTGTATCTACTTCTGAGCTGTGTTTTGAGAGAGTCTGCATGAGTCGTCAAAGGTGCCTGTGTGAGATGTGACCTTTTCAGTTCGTATTTATTATGTCTTCCCAAATACACACCGTAGCTGTACAGCGCCTGTCAACATTACATTTGGTGAAACTGGTTCTCTGAAGGGAAGAGTTCTCTTTTAATGCTTAAATACTCCCCTTCTGAAGCTGGTCCTGAAAAAGAGAAAAATACTGTAAAGAAAATGGGAAGAAAGAGAGGAACAAATACACTTAAA
>VXBO01010684.1:73562-89871 GCA_013400135.1 Rhinoptilus africanus | reverse complement strand
TATTCTTTATCACTTTGTTCTTCTGGGCTTTTTTAATAATGAAGTGCAAGCATCCCATCTGCAATAAAACACAGGGCAGTTATACTATGTTGTATATTCAGTGTGTGATGCTTCTCCATTCCCAGAAGTGACTCACCTATAGCACCTAGTTGTTGCTGCCCATGCTGATCGCAGAAGGTAGTATCAAAACATTTTCAGCCTTTCCAACACTTTTGGCATCTCTTGCAAGGTTCTAATTACAACCCTTAAGCTCTTGCTGGTGTTGGGGATCTACAGGAGGGTGAACGTAGAGGGATCAGAGTAATGGACAAGAAATAATGAAAACTGTATTAAACTGATTGAAAATATAGAAAATATTCTGCAGTATAACCCTAGCTACCTGATCAGTATGCTACCTATTTCAGCATGATGGATGAAAATCCTTGTGACATACACTGGCTTAGCGTATGTCTCAAAGCTGAATTCAATAGCTTTGTCCCTTCTGAATTAAGTGGAGTATACCCCACTCTATCTGCAATTAAAAAAAACCCCAAACATTAAGTATAAATACAGGATACAACATTCTATGAAGTGAGTAGTTAGGAATGGTTTGCTTTTGATTCCGAAAAGGAACATTTTGAAAACTAGCTTTTAACCAATGTTGGTCGGTAGCATGAAAATGTATTACATTTATCTGAATGGGAGTCATACAGACGATCTGATTTGCCTCGTTGCAGTTTCTCAAGTCGTTCAGTTACCTCAGGCTATCAAAATCTTCAAAAACTGTGCAGTTGGTCTTTACAGTGGTATGCCCTTCCTAAATCCCCACTGCACAAACAGTTGTCCTCGGGTGGGCTGGATCTCACCTTGTCTGGAGCAACCTCATCTATCTTACTGCTTTGCACTGCTGCGGACACGGTGGAACAGCTCTGAGCACAACTGGACTCTGATCAAGGCCTTTGGGCAATCCCGTAATGTTTCCAATAAATCAAAATAAACTGGCCAGCTGCTTTTTCGTGTCCTCTCATTGCACTGTATATCTTCTTTGAAATGGGAGAAAGTCTTTTATAGGTTGAATATTTTGGCAGGGAAATAAAAATAGCCTCCAGACCCCTCAGGTAGCAAATCTGGGTGACGGGAAAGCAGCTGGCAGGGATTAAACTTGTGGATGGCTGGGGCAGCTACACGGATGCTGGGGGAAGAAAGAAGCATAGAGAAATGCGAGTTCTTGATCTTGTGATTGCACAGCACATCCTCTACAGCATGGTGCCAACAGGAGGGAGAGAGCTACCTTTTGTTTTAAGGAACCGTTTTTGCTCCTTACAATCATCACTGTAGAATGGGGAGACCAATGTACAGGCTAAGATTTTGACCTGGCTTTCGTCTTTTAATTTATCTTTTATTCATCCCTGAAAGAGTGACAGTTGACCATCTAAAGACATCCTGCATAGTCCTAATGGGCGTGCTTCAAACGGGATGTTGGTGCCGAAAAGGAAGCAGCATCATCAGTACATTAAATACTCTGTGGTCCTTACCGTTCTTTGCCTTGCACGAGCTTCACACCATTGTGGCTTTAGGGGGTGGAAATTAGACTGCTATTATTTTCTCATGTATGAATCAGCAGATAGTCCTATTTTTTTGTCTCTCATTGAGCAACTGGAAAAAATAAATAAGGCTGAAAGTAGATATTCTCAAACTTCTTTTTTGCTCTCTGACTTTCTGCAAAAATTTCTGCAGGTCTAACAGCTGTATAATGTATAAATCATTATAAACAAGGCTTGAAAGGAACTTCACTGTTTATACTATAGCTTCCCTGCCCTTTAGCAGTGATGAAAACTGAAAATACCAGTGCATCTTGAATTCAAAGGAGAAAAAAAAAATAGATGAGAGATCATAAAGGGGTAACGCGGTTCAGCTAGACTCAGCGTTTGGAATATTAAGCAGATTTGACCCATGCTGAGAAGAGTCTGAAGAGCAAATTCTTCTCAGCACCATCTCTTATGTCAGGACCCTGATTAACAAAGACATTTAAATAATGTCACTGCACTTCATACAATTTGAGCCTATTTTCTCTTTTGTACAGCTTGTGAATGTAATTTTTTTTTTTTTACTTGCCATATTTGACCTCTGTCTCCTAATAGTGGCAGGCAATGGTACTTTGAATTATTATGCTGAATATAAATGTAAGCTTCAAAACTAACAAAGCTTTTGTTCCTTTCCTGATGAAAGCACAATTTTGCAGTTGCTTTAAATATTATAGCTCTGAGTCTGCTGTTGCTACTTCTACTAAGGATTTCTCAGTGAATTCATTAGAAGTGTCTGTTTTCATAGCCTGGCTTGTACAAATAAGAAGCAGGGATTTGAAAGTTCAGGGTATGTCTTGCTGTGCTTAAGCTGCAGCAGTTTTACATGCGCTGAACCTGTTTTTATGTTACTAGTGAGGAATAATGCGAGCTGAACTCTGAATTCCCTCATTAGAGGTTTAAGTCTCTAAGGCTAAAACTAAGGCTAAATTTTGATATTTGTTAACAGAATCTTGTGTGAATTAATATTTTCCAGGGGGCACAAAGAATTTTGAAAGAACAATTCTAGAAAGTTAAAGGTAAGGAAAAGCTACATGTGTTTTCCAAGCATGTGAAAATAATTTCAAGGGTCAGTGGCTTCGCAGTTGGAATTAACAACATGGTAACAGAAAGGAAGAGGAGAAGGGGACTGCACTTCCATCTTTTGTGTGTAAAGCAGGGAACAGTGATGTTTAGGGAATGTCACTAATGAAATAATGATGTTTCTGGAAATACTGGCTATTTCTCTTCATTACATTAATTTTTTATATTTTTATAAAATCAGACATGTTTCTAGAAGGAGAAGGGATAGAGGACAAATGATTGAACTAAACATGTGAGGTCTATTTCAAGCTATATCTAGAGATTCAGGGCACAACAAACTTCCCATGATGATAATTTCAGCTTTCGAGTGGTTTTCTAGCTTTCTGTTCTTTGGAAGAATGAAAATTAAGCTACTGTTCATTTAATTAATATATCCAAAAATGGAAGTGATTTTAGTCAGAACCTGTTCTTCTCTTACCAGGTGTCTAAGTCAGAGTTTGCCAAAGCCTCTGTGCTACATTTTGAGGTAGTCTGAACTGCAGTGAGTGACTGCCAACTGTCCAGATGGAAACTCTTAAATCAGGCAGCAGATGAATGTGGGATTGCCTCTGCAAAAAATAACATTTTTCAATTGTTTTGCAGATTAGGAACGTGTCACACTTCATCTCTGTCATACAACCCTAAAGATTTTGTGTAGAAATACAGGGAGGAGAGTGAACAATATGAGATGAATAAACACGTTCTTATGTGATAGGAAATTGTCTCTTATTTAGATTTCATTGCAATCCATACTGCAAACAGGTTGTGTTTCTTCCCTCAAGACTTATTCTAACCCCTTATTTCATGGCACTTAGGGAACATGATAAATTCCCCCAAATTATTCAAAATCAAGGTTATCAGTTATAGTTGTATGGGATTAGAGCCACAAANGTTCCTTGTCCTTCTTGAACCGGGGAGCCCAGACTGCATCATTTGTTGCCTCCAACAGGTTTTCATTTCATCATCATGTAGCCAGCAAGAGCTAGTGAAAGGGCAGCTTTCTAGCCTGACACCTGCCTTTTGGGGGGTTTCAAACAGCAGGGCTGGAATCTTTCCTTTTGTCAATTGAGATATCTTCAGGGCTGTTGGATGAAATGAAAGACTCTTTGCATTACGTGTTTGGAATCTTGGTATGATCTGTGATGCTTTTGCCAATATTTAGTGGCTGCCATGTAATCCACCTCTTCTGCAAAGATCTAAAATATCCAGCTATTGTTGCATTAAATAACTATTTAGCAAAGAATATGGGAATCAGAGAAAAGGAAGTGACATGTGCTTAATTAAGCATTTTTTATAAGCTTTACAAATCACTGCATGTAGACATCAAACCCAAATCTAAATTGTAAGAGCAGTGGGTTTATGTTTTATTTAGAATAAAACAATGCAGTAATGTAATAATCACATTTTCTAAAGTCTCATAGAGCACAATAAACCTCTTCATACCGACTACAACATACTGTCCCAAGGGATTTTACTAAATCGAGTAAAATTGCTGATTTAGGTTATTCATCCTATCTGTGTGTCTATCAAATATTACTATAAAGAATGGGACGAGATTAGTACTACATTTATTTTCTTTTTTTGAATTTTTTTGTGAATGTGTTTTGTTTTACTCGGAAATAAAAAGTAACAAAGTATCTCATAATCTTTTTGTCCTCTGTTTTCCTGGATGTGTGCTTGAGAAGTCATTTTTTGCACATCATCACCATCCAGGCTGTGGGGTTTTGTTTGCTTTTGAATTATTCCCATTTCAAAGCCAGTTTTCTATTCTGAGGCAATTAGCAGCCTGGCAGCCGTCAATAGATGGGGACTGGTTTGTTGGTGTTTTACACCGTGATGATTTCTTCAAGCAATAAACAGAAGGTCTTGATTTGAATCAATGTTTTTTTCCATTTCACTTTATATTTTATCAATGAATATCGCCTCAAGATTTCATCTACCATTAAAACGTCATTTCTGTGACAAGATCTGCCAACTATTTTCTGTTTAATTAACATGTTCAGTGCCATTTGGGAGTGAAACAAGTGTAGGTTTTGCTAAAAAGAAAAGAAATGCTGTTCTGGTTAGTGAGGGAGGTGCACTGAAGATAGGTGTGGGTCAAGTTAGGAGAATCACATGTCCCGTCTTTTCCTTGAGGAAAAGATCCTCATAAAAGCAGTGAGTGAGGGCTGCTGCACTTCTGACTGTGACTAGGAGGGTACAAGGTGCTGTAGGGATTATAACTCTGAATGAGAGGGATTCTCTGTTGCTGGATCTCCGTGGATTCTCCTTATCTGGTCTCTTTCCTTGCACTGTGCTGGCATCATTTCCCCTTGAGGAAATTCCCCTAACTCTGAGAAATCCACCATGGGCAAAATGGTGATATAGCTGCAGCTCTGCCATAGAAACATGTCATTATACTAAACCAGTCGACATGCTCTTGAAAAATACTATTTGCTGTGTAATTCAGAGCCCTGAATACATTACCCCACACTCTTTTAAACCCTGGCTGTTAGAAAACCAGACGGAAAATGAGGATGTTGCAATGTTTTCCTTGGAAAAGCATTTGTGTTGCACCATGTCAGGCACGGCAGCAGATCTGGGCTGCGCTGCTCAGCAGAGCAGCTCTGCTCTTTGGACAGGGGATCCCACTGACATCGAGTGGACTCTTCCGCAGTGTAGAATCCACTGATAGCATTCAAGATGTTAGAGGAGATATGAAATTGTCCCCTGTGCTGCTCAGTTTTTTGTATTTCATTTCTCTTTCAACTTGAAGATATAATAAAAATTCATAATTATTGTCCAGTAAATGAAGGACATATAAATAAGAAACACAAGTAAATATATAGCACAAGATATTGCCTGATGTCACACCAGAATAGTTTCAAAAATTTTGTTAGATAGAATTAGGTATCATAACTCTATATTTTTACTACATTTTATATTGATAATTATTTCAAAAGATGCTTAATGCAACACTAAAAACAGATCAAAAGCAACTGATTGTTTTCAGGTAGCATGTGGAAGACCACTGCAAAACATTCCCATGCAGAATGGAAGTAGACTAAAGGGCTTTGTAGTAGCATTTTTCACACAGCTTACCATGAACACCTGGAAAAACAATAACCAAGCTTTTCTGTTTTTATTTAACTTTTGCATTTAGAGTAACTTTTCTTCTCTTTCCTCATTGCTTCTGGTACAATGCATGTGTATTTACACTGCCTGTGTTTCTATACAGGTTTTTAGAATTCGGACTGGGAAATCTTCAAGGGCAAAGGCAGCATCACTTGTCATTGATTCTGCCGAGCATTTAAGAAGAAGTGACATTTACCAGGGCTTGTTTTGAAGATTTATAAATGCAATATAGATTTGGCAAGAATAGCTGCTTCAATAAATGTTATGCCGTAGCATGTAAGCATGGGTTTTACCACCAGTGGATTCACTAGCACTTTGTCATCCAAGTAAAAATAAATATTCAATAAACAATTTATTAGGGATGTGAGTTCACTTCTGCTTCATTCCACTTGGAAAGACTTGACATCTGTTGCCTACATAGTGTTATTAAGGACACAAAGAAATGAAGACAAATTAATTGTGGAATTGTCAAAACTATGTCAGGAAAACTTTCCCTGTCATAATAATGTGAAGAATAATAGGAGAAGGGCTATACCTAGGCTGTATACATGAGGGGTTTTGGTCTAATAGCTAGGGATAACTAAATCATAATACCTGCCTAGAAGATATTTTGTGGACTTGACTTCTGTTTTAGAAAAAGTGCTTGGCTCAGGTGGAATTTGAAAAAATTACACTAAAAATAAATAGGATTTACAGCCATTAGGATCCCCATTTGGAATACCAGATTTGTGTGACATGGCAGTAATGTGAATGATAGCAGCAGTAATAAAAAAAATTACATACTGCTTCCTATTCCTGTCAGCAATGCAAGGCCAGGTAGGATGGGGAGAGTGGGAATTGGGTCTGTTTTGGCTTTGTCAGTACGATAGTTACGTGAGTTCCCATTCAGGAGCATTTTCTTGCACCCATTCATCCAACCATGTCCTGCAAATTCCCATGCCACCAAAGGCTACACAAAGAATTGGGGCAAAACCTGTGCTGGGCAATTGGCCGACTAAACTCCAGCGGTACTGATGGATAGAAAGCTTTATTGATGACAGATCAACGTGGCATGGGAGTATCTTTGCTATAACCTTGGAAATCTTGACCAATTTTAATGTACTTTCAAGCAAATAGGATGATCAAAAATCACCTTTCTGAAAAGCAATGAATACATTTAGCTTTTAAAAATAGAAAATATTCAAGGGCATACCTTAGTACTCTGCATAGTGAGATGAATCAAACATGACCAACTGCTAAATATAATGTAGTGCACAGAAGCACAGCCTTATTGATAAAGGGAAGTATTTTCTTGCATATGTCATATAATGCAAGTAAAGTGAAATTTATATAGTTTACCTTGTATATAGACATAGAAGTTAATAGTGAGTAGGAATAGCAAATTAACAATATATCGTTGAATTGGCAATGCCTCATGTTTCTGTTTTATTTGTTGTAGTAAATAAAACAAGTTAATCTCAGGTTCTAGTTTATTCCTTGCAACAAATAGTCCTAAAGTGTAAAATGAAATGATTGTTTGTCTAGAAAAAAGATAATATTTTTTTGTGTTTGAAAGTGCTAACACTGTGAGGTACTGTGAATAGGGAATACCAAATGAAGGCCAGATTTGTAGCATGTAAATGGGTGACGCAGGATATTTTCAGTAGTTTATTCACTCAGTGCTCTTTCCTTTCCAAAATTTGTGTCTTTTGGGGCCATGATGGCAAACATTTTCTTGATAGATTGCCTTACTGGGCTACAGATTTGGGGAACTGANTGAAAGGAGGGTGTAGAGAGATGGGGGCTGACCTCTTCTCCCTGGTGACAAGGGATAGGACAAGAGGAAACGGGTTCAAGTTATGTCAGGGCAGGTTTAGATTGGATATCAGGAAACATTTTTTCACCAAAAGGGTTATTAAACATTGGAATAGGCTGCCCAGGGAGGTGGTGGGTTCACCATCCCTGGAGGTGTTTAAGAAAAGTGTAGATGTGGTACTTAGGGACATGGTTTAGAAGGGGTTTTTGTCAGGGCAGGTTAATGGTTGGACTTGATGATCTTAAAGGTCCATTCCAACCTCAGTGATTCCATGATTCTGTGAGCATTTTGGAGTGAGAAAAGGGCATTTCTGTGTTTTTATTCATATATTAGGAACACATAAGAAGGAATGTATGAAGTGCTTGGGCACCTTAGCTCTCATATACATTTACAGGCACATTTGCTCATAATTTTATTACGAAGGAGCAGAAATCTGGTCAATGAAATAGAGATCTTACCTTAAATACCAATATACTTGTAAAATACATGCGATTATCTGGCTTCTTAACATTGTGTCTTTTGGTGTGAATTAGCGTAAACTGCTATCAGAGCAATCAGATTGATTGCTGCAGGTTTCATCTATCATGACCGTTATAAACAGAGGGGTAACAATGCTGATAATTAAGGCTGCATTACGTTTTCCAGTGTTATTTATATCTCTATTGGAGCAGTTTATAGATGACTAGAATAATCAATGTTCCCTTCTTATTACATTTATACCTCTCTCAGAAAGAATTAATATGCAGGTTTTGTTTTCTTAACGTGGGGGGAAAATGCATGTGACATTTAACCAGGATACCCTGAGGAAGTGTAAAATAAAGCACATGAATGTTCCATCACATCAAAAGTATGGTAATAGGTAGCAGTCGATTATCTAGAAATATATCACTGTTTCTTAAAGCTGGCAGCCACTGATCAGAAGACTTATCTTCTGTAACAATACTAAGTGAAAGAGAGAAATATGAGCTATACCACCAGTGTTTTTGACATGCTTTAACGTTATTGCTGGTTCACTTCAGTGCTCTCTCTAAAGCAGATTTGCTGATCTGTATGCTATTCAAAACTGATGATGGCCAAATTTCTGGAATGAATGGTATTTTTGAAAATACATTCACTTCCTTGATATTAGTTCCTAGTCCTTAAATAATAGAAATACATGGAAGTTAAGGGGGAAAAAAAAAAAAAAAGCAACCACCTGCCTCTTAGTTAAGGGCACATTGCAGTAGCTCCTGGTGGGCTCTGTTTTTGTTACAGTTTCTTGCTTGCGCCAGCCCAGTTCTACAATATTTGAATGCCTCACAAAATTCAGTACAACTCTAACCCCTGAAATTGTGTTTTATTATACCCGTGTTGCAGATAGAGAAGTGAATTAATGAATTTGTGTTGCATTACAAGTTGAAGGGCAGATTCAAAAGAAGGCAAATGCGCTTTTCGTCCCCGCTCACGGAGCTTGCTCCCCTGTGGCTCAGCCTACAGGTCCAGGCTACATCTCAAACCACGGTCTTTGCCCAGAGGAAGATCTCTGGTTCGTTTTGAGCACAGTGGCTATAGCAGGTCTGCACAGCTAATGTTACACCTCGGTGGCATGAAGTTAGCGGAGCTATTTCAGCATATTCAGACTTTTGCTTAGCATAGATCATGCACAGGTAAAAATGGCTCCCAAGAATGATGTGCATTTTATATTCCTTCTGTATGTTTTATTTCAGTGTTATGTTATCATGAAATGTTTTGAGGTATTTTGTTAATGTCAGAGTTTTCAGTAAATGACATTTAAACCTAGCATCTCTTGGTGGTTATGAGCAAAAAATAATGGAGCTTTTTTATAAAGTGATGTGTTATGAATAGACATCATCTGGAACTGTGCTCAGGAAGACTCAAATTTTAGGAGCTTGGAGTCGATACATTGTGGTAAAATTGAATTGCAGCTCATAGCATGGCATATTTTAAGTATTCAGAAAGAACAACCCCAGAAGGCAGTAAAGAAGCTAGAAAGAACTAAAAACCAGAGTGCGTACAGCTGACAAAGCATCAATGTGAATCCATGAATCGGCATTACATGAATTGTCCAAAGATTTTATTAAAGCTCACTGAGGTATTAACCCCATGAAACAAGGGAGGGAAAACGGACACTAGGTGGGAAATCATGTCAGTCAGAGTTTCTCTCACTAAATCCTTTTCATTGTTGGCTCAAATATGTGAAATTTTTACCTAAGGACGCCAGCTAAATACATGAGCAAACACTGTACCTTAGCTGACAAATGGTCCAGTAATTTATTAATTGAAATTGGCTTGTAAATCAGAGCCTGAGATGCAAAGACTAATAAAGCTTAAATGAAATAATTATCTGACATGCAATGTACGGTAAAGTGTATCCTCTGTTGCAGTTGTTGTAAGGTCAAAACCAAAAAAGTTTAGGTGCACAAGAGAATAGGAAAAAAAGATAAGTGAAATACTCCTCTGGCTGAAAATGCTGTGTTGCCTTTTCAGGGTTGCACAAATTCATAGAGTGTGTTTTCTGCACACAGGGTGAATTCAAAATGAAACCTGAGGAGCACTAATCAGGTTTTTGGGGGAGCAGTGTGGCCTGCAGGTTGTTCATCTTTGCTTCAGGCAAGCTGACTTAACTAACATACTTCCCTGGAAAACTCCCAGGTTTCAGCCACCAAGATCTTTGCAAGGTTCCTAAGGGAATGCTAACTTCTGCAACTGCTGTGCTTTTATTAATAATAATAACAACAATAAAAATTATTGTTGTTGTTATTGCTGTAGAGACTGTAAAAATGCATGCATTCCATGCCCTCTTCCTGGAGAAATTTACAGTCCAAGAGAAGCATCTTAAAAGTGGAAAATGGAGGGTATGGTTTCACACAAACTATATATGCGCCTTTTTGCCTGTCATTTAAAATGTTAAAAATAGCTTTTTTTCCGCTTTAATTTGCATTGGTCTCGATGCAGGACAGAGCATGGTGAGCAGGAGACCAAAGGTTCTTGCAGAGAAAAAGTTTAGGGTATGTCAGATTTCCCTGTGTGCTCACTGTGAATATCCTGCCTTTGTTCTGGCTCATTCCAACATTCCCTCCACTCTGCGGCACGGAAGTCTGTACCTCACTCTTAAAGACTTACATTTGGAACCAAATGAGGAGACATATTTGCATCTGCAGCCTTTGCTGTACTGCCCGGGTTGGCACTCCTGTATATTGACTTTGCATCTGCAGTTGGAAGCACTCCTCTGACAGCCGAAAATTGATTTTTCACAAACATCAATGAGAGTTCAGCAGTTACATAAAATGAGAGTGAGAGCCACTGTGTGGAGCTGAAAGAACAGTTCTGCTTGTAGGCATTTAGAAATACATGAAGAACTGTAGATCTGAGATGAATTTGCTAGAATCTCTGTAAGCTGTATATCCACTTAATTTTCTATACGTACTTAAGTTCCGGGACATTTCTGACCAATTGTGACTTGTTACAGGTGATGTTTTAATTCCCAGACTGAAGGCACTTCAAAAGTCCTTTCCCAGGAACTATATTTTTCTTGACAATAAGGCTGTCATCCTACTGTTAGCATGAAATGAAATGGATAAAATAAAATAAGAAGGAAGACCTGCTGATTTTATATGCATTGTTAACTACTATTTGGACAATATGTTCATTCTTAGCGTTGTACAGTCTAGCGTAACAACCAGTTTCTGCATACTAAAGAGATCCTGCATTATGCGATGAATGAATGCAAGTTTTGAGTGGTGTAAGACATCTTGGAAAAAGAATAGTAAGATAGAAAAGGAAGAAGGGAACAGAAAAATGAAGATATTTTGACAGAAAACGAAAGATCGCCACTTCTTATTCCAAAAGAAGATTGCAGAGGATTAATGTAGCAAAGAGAGATGGTTTGCAGTGTAGAACTAATGTCAGGCTTTTTGGGTTAAATCTGGAATAGTCACATGCACTTTGGTGTGATTGTCAGCTAATGCAGGTGGGTTCAAAGCTCAGCGAAAAAACCAAAGGAATCTCGTCTTTATTTCAGTATCCCTATTTTGGGTGCATGTGAATATTTCCTCATATTCATGAAAATTCCTTGGGCTGACAGCAATGAGAACATGTGTGTGTGTAGTCCAGGGACAAAAGGAGGAATAGAAGGTGCACCTTTACTCACCACAGCCTAGACATGCCTCTCATGTCACAACCTAGACCACAGACCACAGAGAGCCATTCAAGTTAAAGATGTAACTATCCATGAGTTAAATTACCATTGAACATTAATGTAAAATTGTAACCACACAAGAAGCCCCCTTTTGCATATCTTCCTTCCTAAAAAGCATTTCTGTGAGCAGAAACATCTGCTTTTAAGGTTGAGGGTCATCAATTTGTGAAAAGTATTATATGACATGGTGAATAGCAGAGGATTTATCTCAAGGATTTGGGAAGTCTTTTTCATGTATCCATTCTGTTCTAGCCTTTGGAAAGTAGCCTGTTTTAACTGGAAGTTAGATGATATATTTTGCATTATCATATTATTCTTTTATTACTATCAGCTCCAGTGGCAGAAAAATCTTATGTAACGCTTAGAAACTTTTTCTTGTATAAACCAATTATTTGTAGCTGTCTACAAGAGATGAAATAAAGGTGAGGAAACATTGCATACTGAGTCCTGTGAGAGTATTTTATAATCTCCTTGGCAAATGAAGCACTCATTTGGCTTTTTCAAATAATAGGAATTCCAAAAATACGAAGAGAAAAGCCTTCCCTCCACCTTCTGGGATAGTTACTTAGGGCAAATTAAAATCAGGGCTGTAAGAAGATCATGCTGGTAATTTAATTCTATGGAGATTATCACTTTTATGTATAATAAAACAATATATGAAAATTTGAAACCATAATCCTTAGGCAGCCCTTTCATCTGCTCATTTGAAAGGAAGGTCTTTGCCTGTGAGTGTGAGTGAATTACTACTGAATGCAGCCACTGAAATTCTTGCATATTCTAGAGAAGATCGCACTAGAATCTCCAAAAGAGGGCAGCAAACTCACCAATGCAAATCCGGTACCCAGCACTACTGCCCAGGAATGTAATGGAAAAGGGAAGGAAACAACAAAAGCTCCTGTGGACTTCCAGGAGAGGATGACCACCATTCCTGCTGAAATGGGTTGAAGAGGAGTGGTGATAACCACTGGGAGCTTATAACTCCCAGGCATTTCTTCAAATACAATCTGTTCCAGATTTTCTTTCCACCTAGAAGACATTACAATGTTTGATCAGAGGAAAAAACCAAATAGTTAGACTACATTTTCATCAAAAGGTATCTCAAAACTGCCGTGTCAGATTTTTTTCCAATTTTGTAGAGAACATCCTTAGTCACAGTTTTCACAGCAAATGAATATCCCAAGCCAAAGATACCTGGGAATTAGAATGCTCTGGTGTACCAATTTATAGGAAAAGCTGGTAGTGAGCTTAACTGGGTGGAGGTGGATGTAACTTCGTTATCACAATTTTTGACATTAACCTGCCATTATGAGTTGTATTGCAAAATTGCTTTCAGAAGAAGTTCTAGTTTTCTTTTATTGTAGCAGGAAACACCACAATTTTATCTTTTGTCTGCATTCTTAGGTAGAATATATAGCAATTGAAAGAATGAATTTTTTTATACACACAGCAGCGTCAGCGTTAAAGCTGTAATTTTGACTTAGCTAGTACTGAAATATGTGAACATGATCAGGTATGTCCTTGAGCTCGGAAAACGGAGGTCTGGGAAGAGAACAAGTGCAGCTCCTCTAGAGAATGTGGAAAGGCAGCCTGCAGAAAGGCACGTCTATACGTTGACCTGTCTGTTGTGCAAATAGGGAAGAAAGCCAATCATACCCAATTCTGCAGACGTTCTGACAGCTAAAGTAGGCATTAACAATTTGCAACACATGGCATGGGGGATGAAAGTCTCTGAGCTCTACAACTGAGAGGTTCCTGGCTGAAATGAAGTAGCAGTTGAAGGTAACTCAGAGAAAAACCTATTTTATCATACACTGTGTAGGAACAAAATGGATAACATTACCAAAAACTGGTGAAAAATTAATGCCACAATTCAAAAATAGTAACATGTTCTGGCTTCAAGTCTGAACACTTCTGAGTGTTTTTGGCCTTTATGCAGGGATTTTCCTGACAAAGAAGGATTGGGCTTTACTATATAGGTTTCTGCCAATATATAATAATCTCATTTTGAATGGACTTGGTATGTAAAAGTGATCTTGTTGCCAATATATTGAGGCAGAACTAATCATTTTGGATTTTTAATAGCACAAGAGCTGGAAGAGTCTCCTGGCATTATCCTGCCAGACACAGGTTTTGCTGGACTTGCATGCAGAGCCCCACGCAGCCTTCACTGGGCTGGTCAGGAAAAGGGTCGGGAATAGGAGCAGGAGTATTTGCACAGCCAAACCTTCAGGTGATGAGAATGCTTGTTGCTTTGAAGGACTTCAATTGGACTTTGCTGATTTACACCAGAACGTCTTTGCAAAGTTAAAAAAAAGTTGTTTTTCTTGCCTAGGCCTTCAGAGTGGGTGAAAATTATTTGTATGAATAGTTCTGAAATAGAATTTCTCAACTAGGAAAGTCGAGACAGAGAAGCAGCATATGAATGTTTTAAACAGTTGGTAATATAATTACATGTATTAAAGTTGTGGTCAAGCATATTTGGAGAGGCATCGAGTTTCCCTAAGATGAAAAACAGAGTCAAAAACACAGGAGAGAATGCCATTATTTAGAAAAATAGAACAGCTGAGAGAAGAAAACATATATTTGACTTTTTATTATTTTTCAATAATTCTGTGTAATATTGGTATAGCTGCGAAGACAGTTAAGCAGGTGTAAAGTGAAATTATATGATAAATTTCAAAACAACTTTGACTTTACTTTTGGAGAGACAGAAGTTAATATTTTCTTCACCAGTAAGAATCTGTGAAAGCTGTTTTCTTAACTATTTGCACTGCTTGCTTTTGATTTTATGTCAATTAATAAAATAATTCTTAGACATATACTCTCTGTTGACATAGTTATTGCTAAGTGTTGAACATAATGGAGACCTAGACAATAATAAGTTTGTTATTATTTTTGTAATTGTGTGTAGTAATAATAATTAATTGTGCTGTGGAAAAAAAGAACCAGGGAGATATGGATGATAATAAGGAAAGACTGGGTCATATCTGGAGCACCTCCATTGGTTTTGATGTGGAGATTGGGTTTACTAAAGGTATAATGTCTTGTCTTTACTGTCTCTACACTAGCATTCTTTTTTTCAGACATTTAGATTATGGGATTTCAATTAAAAAAAAAATTAAACCTTGGGCTTGGACATGAATGAAAACTGCTACTTTTTGTGGGGAAAGTTGGTACCAACGTTTTTTTTTTTCATGGGGACTCAGTGTCATCAGTGCTCTTCAGCTGATAGCAATTTTATATCTACTGCTGCTGATGTTGTTGTTGTCATCATATTTGCGTCACTTCATTGCCTGCTGGACTCCTTCTCTCTTGGCATTGTCCATCTGTGGGAATTCGTGGTTGGAGATGCAGATCCTGGACAGACCTGCAGCAGGGGGCTGGTTAATCAGGGGTTGGGCGTCTGCCCGTACAGCTCCCCGTTAGTGACATGGAAATAATGTGTATACAAGAGCACGGCTGTGATCATGCTCAGCCAGTGGAGATAAATTGTGGTAATTGGGTGGTGAGGCAGGAGCTGACGCTAGGTGTGACGGCAGAGACAAAGGGAACAGGAAATCACCATACGGCGTCATATGCTCCTTCTCAACCTTAATTTTGATTGCTGCTGTCAGCATGTCATTATGGTCCTTGAATGGGCTGTTTTATTGAGCTCAGTGTGTGGGGAGAGATTTTTTTGGAAAGTGAAACAATGCTGGAAAATGATTGGTATAAGGTTAGCTTTGGACATGTTCAAGTTCCTGAGATAGCTGCACAAGAAACAGCAATATTAACTCATTGACCAGGGGATTTTTGAATTAGTTAAAATTTACAGTTCTATAACAAGTGTTGTAGTTTCCTTTCATCTGTTTACTCTCCTTTAATGCCACAGTTGTGTTCTTTTACAGTATTTAGGATTATATACTTGTACTGGTTTGAAAAACATTATGGGAAAATGTTAAAAGAGTGCTGCAGGAGAAAGAAAATATACCAAAGTTGCACCATTATTGTGACCAGTGAGGACTGAGATTGCTGTAGTTTCTTACGCTCTTTTTCCAAAAACATAGTTTTGTGGAGGCATAAAACCATACCTAACTATTGACCCCTCTGTCTGCAGCCATATATAGTCCTGAGGATTTAGGGAGATGACTTTCCTGTCTGTATGCAGATACCACAGATGAACTTTTCTTGCTTTAATTTGAACAGGCATCTTGAGTGTAATTCTGTGTATTTGTCTTCAAAGTGTGATCTTAGCCTTTAATAGGGGTAGTATTGTCATGGAGTTACGAAGTGAAACTGCTGTGATTTTGGATACCTAGTTCATAAATTAGTAGGTTTGTATCTATGCTAATGATTTTAATATATATGTATTTTAGCTGAACTATTTTGTTGCACATTCTTCTAAACTGAAATAATCATAGGTGCATGGTCACTCATTTTTGTGTATTCACATAAGAACATGTTCTGAGCAGCCTTACTTTGAGATTCATGGAATGATTTGAATTCATCTACTTCTACAGCACATTTGAAAAAGTTAAAATTTGTATTTGAAAAAGTTAAAATTTGTCTTTGAAGAGGATGAATCGGAACTAAAAATAT
>VXBO01010684.1:42362-69587 GCA_013400135.1 Rhinoptilus africanus | reverse complement strand
AGTTGTAGAACAGCTCTAGCAATGAAAACTCCAGTAGGAAAACAGCAGACAAAATGAAATAAAAACCTCAACCCTTTTCTTCTGATTATCATCAAGTTAGGAAAATATGCCTTCTATTGTTAATTTAGGTGTCAGAATTCAAAAGATCAGGTCTTTTAGCCAGTTATGCAGTGTCTAGTCTCAGTTCAGCCAGCTTTACTTTTGAGTGGCTTAAAAAGGCAGAATTACACAGGAGACATTTTATTATGGAATAAGCAAACAAAAAGAAATATTGAATCATATTCTGAGCAACTAATTATATTTTCAAACTCACTTTTTTCCCAAAATATAGCTGTAATTGATTTGAATTCCATAGATTCTCAGCTTTAGTTGCAAAATTTGTCCAGGTAGGAGAGATTCATGCAAGTTGCAGTGACAGAAAACAATGTTGGCACATTTCTATCTATTCTTTGCATTATCGAAGCCATTTTCCTCATGGTTTAAAAGATACTGAGGGGTGACCTAGAGGTTATTGGTGACAAAAGATACAATATCTATAATTCTGTAGAGTGATATATGTGTAGGACCAGCAATTATATCATCTTCATATAGAGATACATGTATAAACCTGGTCTATCCTGTCCTACAGGCTGTTAAGCGCAACCCAAACACAAAATCCCCAGAAGGAAATTTTAAAATGCATAAAGTTTTAGGAATGTTAAAAACAGTAAATTTTGCTTTCTCCTACATGATTTTAAGAATTGCAATCTCCAAATTAGTGAAATTGAAAGAAAGTGCTTTTTGTTAGAAAACTTTCTTCATAGTGGGACGAAGCTTGAGCTTCTAGCCTTGATGGGCAAGATATTGAAAGTTGGACTTTAGATCTTCTTATACCATAGTGTGTGTTTTGCCTGTAAGGCAAAATCATTTCTTTTCTAGATTGCTCTTTTATTGAAATAAAAATGCGGTTTAATTGATGCTGCCCAGTGGCTTCAGCTGTGTTTGCCTCAGTTTGTTTTGGTTTAATTCATAAAATTTGACCCTGTATTTCAGATATTTGCTGATTCCTTAAAATCACAGTACCATACATTTCGTGAGTGCAGTAAGGTAGAACCTTAACTTCTAAATAAGATTTTGATCTATAGATTATCATAAAGGTGATACATGATTGATAAACATGTTTTCACTGCTTAGGTACGCAAAAAGCCATTACTGTACGGATTAATCTCTGTACATAGTATCAGAAATAATTTTGAATATCTTCTGAGGGATTTTTTTTTTTTAGAACGAGTGTATCTAAAACTTTTATTCATGAAAGTAAGATAAAATAGGTCAGATTTCCATGAGATCAAGACTATATTGTGCAGTGTTCCAGACTCATAATTATGTAAAAATAAAATGTAAAAGACATAAAAAATAATTTAGTTTATAGACTGAGAGTAGATGATCACTATTAGGAGTTCCTGTTGCAATCAGGTGTGAGCTGTTCTGCATTTTTAACTAGAACTGTATGTTAAAAATCCCACAACATTTTGTATCGTGACACTTTAGAAGCATCAGAATTTCAAATGTGTTCCACTATAATAGCAGTTCCTATTGTGGATAGATTTTCTGAAGTTAACAAGCTGTGCTTCTGAAAGCATTATCTTATGTGCCAACAGTTTAAAGCATTAATTGATTTTTTTGGTTGTCCATTTGCAATATATTCTGTAGGTCAGAGAACAGTAGGAACTTTTTCTCTGGCGTCTTGTAGATTCTGATAGTTAGCTGCGTGCTCAGTGTGCGCTTGCTAAAATCTTATCAGATAATATTAAATTATTAAGAGCGCAACTTAGTATAGGTATTTAATTATCAAAGAAACATTATGGCAGGAAGACCTTTTATTAAGGGTAACGTGTTATGAGACAATATGAAGTCATACTAATGAGTCATTAATCCCCACAGAGCTAGTGAGAGCAAGAAAATAGACTCAGACACTTGAAAGGTAAATTGACTTAGGCTAAATTAGTGTGTATGAAATGTGACGGAACAGAAGACATGGATTTCATCTTAAAAAAATGCTGAAACTGGGAGCTTGATTTCAAGATGAAAGTTCTTTCTTTGGTGGCTAACTGGAGTGTACGTGGTATTTCCTGGGCCCTTATTAAATTTCAAAAATCCCTACTCTTGAAAGAGGATCCAAGATAAAGGAAAAAAGTCCATTCTGCACACAGGGAATAAATGTCAGTTGTGTTCATCGGTGCAATTAGGCAAAACCACAAACATTTCCAGCAAACTTCAATGTATGAAATGGGGTATAGCATTATTTCTATAATAAAACCATCATTAAGTCAGTAATAAGATTCTCAGAGCATTTAAAAGGGAGAAACTTTGTTCTAACAAGTGTGGTGTCTATTAATTGAGAACATTCTAGAAAAATGTAATATCTGAGGTACAGAGATTTAGATATTTGCACAAAAAAGCTTCTAATGCGCTGGTTTTTGTAGGAAATATAGAATTATTTCAATGGATAAAAATTATATGTTATTGTCTTTATACCCTGAAGTTCATTTTATGCTAAGTCCCTTTTAAAAACAAATTAAAACTAAAAATACTTCCAAATAAGTGCACAAGAACTCAGCTGACAGTCATTTCTCTTGCTCACCAGGTGTTTTTATATATTTGTCTTTCATCCATTTTCCAGTATCACTTTGTCAAATTTAAAAGAAATATTTTAATTCAGTTGCAATAATAGGTCGCTTAATGCATTTTTCTTTTGGTCTTAACAAGGTGAACAACAGTGATATACTGGTGAACTACAAAAATTCTTAAAAATCTTTCAGATGTGTTCATAGGATTTTATTAAAGTTGTCATCAAATGAAATGTAATGCTTTGTTAGACTTTTACATTTTAAATATTTAAAAGTTTATAGCATAAAATATTACATCTGATGCGGAATTTAAACAGAATTTGAGCATAATTACTGTCTCCATAAGAAAAATGAGAAATCTTACACCTCAGATTTTGCTTCTACTACCAGTGAGATTATATACCATAAATAATGGCTTGAAAGCCTAACCTCAGTACTGTCTTTTATCTGTGCATTCAGTTCCCGTTAGCTCCAGTGGAAATCCTCAGGGCAGAATGGCAGAATTTGGTCTGGTATTTCCATTTTCCCTTTCTTTTCAAAGTTAGCGAAGAAAGGAGAGGTTAGGTGTTGGAATTAATTGACAAATGAAAGACGAGTGTTTGGAACTGGAATACTTTCTATGATGACAGCCTCTTTGGATAATAATCATTGGCCATTGTAATAATCTCCACAGGGAAGTGGTTGATTCCCCGACATTGAAGACTTTTAAGATTCAGCTGGACAGGGTGCTGTGCCATCTTGTCTAGACTGAGCTTCTGCCAAGAAAGGTTGGACCAGATGATCCTTGAGGTCCCTTCCAACCTGGTATTCTATGATTCTCTGATTAATTCATGTGTATTGAAGCAGAAAACATATTGCCCAGCTCTTTCTAAAACAGCAGAACAGTTTTAGTCTGGCTTTAAGTTGAAAAGGAGGTGGATAATGTTACCTACATATCCAACCTCCATCATAAAGCAGAATTTAGAGCTCTGGAATAAGAGAAAAATATGAACTACATGAGAAGGAGGAAAGACTTATGGTAAATTATATCAAGATGGCTATAATGCTCTGTGCAGTAAACCTTCATTTTCCTGGAGTTTCTGTGCCTGTTTGTTTGCGCTGGTTGTTTTACACTGGGGAGAGGTGGGGAGGGGGGAGGGGGGTTCTGGTACTTCAAAGTGAGCAACCCTGTGAGCATTATTGATTGCAATGCCACCACAGTAAATGAGATTATTAATTACATTTATTGGCATTAAATTAGTCAGGACATGCATTTGGTACAACTGTGAGCGTGGAAGGAAGTCTGTTATTTTGTACATAAAGTAATGTAACTAAACCCAAGATTTTGAAAATGAGATAATGGTGCTCCCTCAAGCTGTACCCCCACATAAGCACCATGACGTGGGCTGGTAGAATAAAATTTTGCTTATAGTAGCATGGAGATGTTGAAAATCAAATGATGCTTAATCTCCCTTAGGCTTAGTCTCAAAAGTCCTTCCACCTGGAATTGTTCTTCACTGAAGATGTGTTTGGGCATTTGGGTAGGAAATGACACCAAAAAGGTGATTTCCCTCAAAACAATGTGTCACTCACAGGAAAGGAAGCAGACTGGGAACCCTCTCTCTGCTTTTTTTACACAAGGAATGAAATAGTTACTGGTGTTGACATTTAAATTATCGTCATCATTGACATGTTGTTGAGATAGATGAGGAGAGCTGGTAATAATTCAGATTCATTGCACACAGCGCTTTGAATCCCATATAAACATCTCTGCGCTGCTGTTGTTTAATCCCATTTTTAGCTTTTCTTTGCAAACGTCACCAAGATCTGTCTAAACCAGTCAGGAAACACGGCTATTCTGTGCATCCCAGGCACATAAGAAAACTAGAAGAGATACTTTTTCCATCTAATTATTCCTTCTTTAAGCCTTTTGCTGGAGCTGGTTTGCTCATTTATTTCTGCACATGCAGTAGTCTCACTGTATTCTGTAAATTGGTGCAGGGCCAAATTGATGTTGAATCTCATCATCATCCAGCAATTTCTTAAAATCTTAGGATCATCTCGTATTTCTTCTGGGTGCAATTTAATCAGGCATATTTTCTTTTTATAAGCATTTTCTTTTCTTCCGAATATGGCTTTGCCTTTATGTAAATACTTTATTTGATTTACTGTTGGATCGTTAACTTTGATTTATGCAATAAATTGTTAATAGTGCAAGACTTTTTGGCTGCTTTTGCTGAAACATTGAATTTTCTATACTTTTGTGGCTTTTAAACTTCTGGGTGACTTTTTTGTTATGTATGGAACTAACTTCAGTGGTTTGCGGTATAAACCAGTGACTTTTTAGTTAGGCACTTTGAACATTGTACAGACTGGTAACTTTCTTTTCCTTGCTTTTGCTGTGCAGGATTTTGGAACAGGATGCAGATAATGAAAGAAAATATGGTCTGGAAAATGATGTGAACTTGGCCAAGTCTCTTCAGCAATATCTTAAATATCTCGGTGTTCTCTCCCAGTCCGCAGCTACAAATTTGTATCCAAGGAAGACAAATGGCAAAGCTTCTGTCAAGGTAGTATTTTTAACGTGGTTCCTGCATTCTGTGATTTTGTCTTCCTTCTTCTCTGAGTTCTTCTTATTTTTCAATTTTCCCCTCTGGCCAAGACCAGACATTGTTTCTTACTGCCTCCTCCAGCTGATTATCCTAACTGCACTAACCAAGTCCTCTCTGAAAGAGTTGGGTCAGCTTCAGCATTGTAAACAATATAGTTTTTCTAATCCACAGTGTTTTACATTAACATGAGGCAAATTATATATGTCAAAGGAGGAAGAGTGGGATAATGTTTGCAACATCTTCACTGGCTGATCTGAAACACTTCTTAGAGTATCTGAATGGCTTCTCTCCAAAAAGCTGGCTGAACTACGCAGGGAATTCTTGCTGATGTTTATGGTGCTTACAGTACAATTAATATAATCTTTCAGCAGATTTTGGTAACAGATCTGATGAATTGTGCCTCAACTTTTCCTAATTCTTACTGATCATAAAGTAAGCCTATCGTACCAATTAAGGTTCATATGTATACATTATAAGTATACATATGTCTAGGAAGATAAATCCCAACCGTTAAATCTTGGGTATTGTCTCTGTTAAAAAAACACACAAATGCCTATCTGAGAACTAAAACTCTTTTTTCTTTCCTAGGGAAAATCTGTCTTGCTCTAAGATGGAGCTTGATAAATTTATAAAAATGATTGGATGAAGGGGTTACATACAACAAGCCCTTATAGCCCTGCATCTTTTGCTCAAAAAATGTGTTTATCCAAAGAAATCAATTATTACAAAGAAATAGTCTTCTATTATAATGATCATCTCAAAAAACTGTTGCATGCTATTTGCATGAATACAGTCTAAATGCAACAACCTTAGCTAAAAAATATACTGACGTTTTAGGAAAAAAAAAATCAGGCAAAGAAAATACAGCGTCAAAGCTAAACTGCTGTGTTTTTCCAGGAATTAACTCAGAGACACAGCACTACTGCGGTGTATCTGCAACAGCAACTCCCAACAACAGTATCAGTTCTATCAACTATTTAGTCATGGTATAACTGAAATGTTACGGTTCTTGTCGGGAGCCACAAGTTTCCAATTTCACTGATTGGCGTATATAACACTTATGATTTATGGTGCATGTCACTAGGTGTTCATCTGAGGTAAGAGAAACTTGCAGGCAGCAGCGAGGCAGCTTTGGGGATGGATGAGTGACCACCTTCGTGGTACTTTTCCTCCACTCTACTCATGGGCGCTGACTGCAGTGAGGATGCCCTGCTTTGAATCACTGGCTTTCAGAGGCAAGAAAACTTCCTCACGAAGTATTTCAGTGGGTCTGGTGCTGTCATGCAAGTTCATAAATAATCCATATGGCTGAGACCTTCTGTGGGGAAGCCTGCTGTGATAACACCACCCACCAACCTTATCGAGTGTTGCCATGGAGATGGGTACTCTGAAGCCTGGGGGAGTGGGATAAAGAGGAGAAAATCTGGAAATGAAGCACGTATAGGAGCTAACTGTATGTTTCTGTTTACTAAGGAGCATTTTAAAACAACAGTCAGTGAGTCAGACAAGTTACCTATAATTTAATATTAGAAAAAAAAATTATCTTAAAAATTAAGAATCGATCATGAATTTTAAATGATCCTGCAGAGGTTTCCCGGTTCTCTGCAAATCAAATGCACCTGCTATTATTTAAAAAGAAAGAAGAGGGACACTGTCGTTGTATCTTGATTCATTGAGTCATTAATGGAATAACATTTAAACAAAAGAGAAAGCAGGATCTTTGCTACTCCGAGAAGCAGAAAAAACGTAAAATTTAACATTTTGAAAAGAATAGGAAGGAAAGTAAGTGCAGGAGCTGCATTTGATATTGTCGTAACGCTTGAAATTGAAAATGGCTATCTTACTTTAACTGCATGCTTCAACAAAATCTTGTTACTTTGCATTTCATATGTGGATTATGAACATACGTTAAATAATTGTAGCAACAAATTTACCTTTTTAACTTTCTTGTAATTTTCTGATCCAAAATAACCATAAGAAAGAGGTACTTTACCTTACTTAAACTTAGAACTGCAGCTTTTGGGCCTTTGCCCTTCTTAAAAATAATTTTCTTTCAAGTATATGTTTACCTCTGTCACTTCTTTCTTGCTGTTGGGGAGCAGGAGATGTAACACTACTCTGGTTGCTTTGATACCTTACCTGCTATGAAGTATAGCTGAATCTTGCAGAAATTTAGTGCTTCTAGGCAGACTTCCTGAGTGAAGTTTGATTTGTTCCAAAACAGTCATCAGAGGACTCTGGCCAAGAATAAAAGGGAGGAAGAAAAGAGACAAAGAGGATTTAACGTATTTGTTATATTCCAAAAGTGTTATTTAGTATCTAAATTTTTAGTCAAACTGGTTTACAAACTTTTTTTCTTTAGTTTTGCTACTACCTTCCATGTGTATTATCAACATAAAAATTCAGAGATTTAGCATTATCAGGGAGAGAGCACACATACAGTTATGCACAAAGTTGTAAAATATGACACAGCAAAACCTAAGACAAGCAACTCTTTTCCTTTTTCCCTTGTTCAAACAACAGTCAGCTTGAGGCTTGATAGAATAGTGACAGAAATAACAGTTTTAAACTTAAATCATGTGATAGACCAAAATTCCTCTAATGTCTACCATTTACTGCAAGAGCTTCTCCGAGTGATTTTTGAAGCACTTGAAGTTCATCACTAACTTAGAATTTTTTCTCAGTATTTAGAGAGTATCCACTGATGGCTATAATCTAACCAGTTGATAATGACTCTGTCAGTGGATAAATAGCAGTAAATCAGAAGATTTGGTGGGTCTGTTTCCTGAGGATTACAGTTGTAAAGAACGTTTTGCTTTAGTTCAGCTGAAAAGAGTTGTTCAGAAAACGGGCACTTGGTGGCATTTGTTACTTAAGCATGAGCTAGTGGGTTTTTTGGTTTGGGGGTTTCATTTCCCCGCTTGGGCTTAATGAAGGTTTTACCATTCACAAAATTCTGCATAATCAGTATTTTTTATTCTTTCTACCAAACCCGGACTTAGGATGGATAGTAACATTTAGCCAGGCGCATAGACATAATGAGAAACCTTGGTTTATCTTATATGCTGAGGCTTCAAATCACGTGTGAATTCCCCTGCTCTTCTCCCCTCCAGTGAGAGCAAACCCCTCTCGTACAGAAAAAAGAAACAACCAACCAAAACCCTGAAAAAACAGGGACACTGTTGACATTCCTACAGAACCGGAGAGGCAGAGTTTTGTTGGGTTCGAAGGGCCAGCAGATAGCTGATATTAGTAGAGCTAGTCATCTGTAGAAGGAGAGCTTGCTTGCTTTGCTGCTGATGGCAGCCCTGACGGTGAGCTCTGTGCAAGCGTTTGCATAGCAGGGCATGTGGGAAATCTTTAAATACAGTAAGTGGAAAAAGAACAAGGTAGCTATGTCCACAGCGGCCTTTACAACAAAGCAAAAAAAGAGAGGAAGCAAAAATGATCAATATGGAAACAAATACTCCTGTTGTCTACTTTTCACCAAGGCAGTGAGGAATGATCTTATATTATAGGGTTTTATTTAAAGTCCAGATGCCTGCATTTGAATAGTTACAAGAGATTTCAATTATACTGCTTTCATCTGACCGAGAATAATTTTTCAGAATTCACAGAAGGAGAAAAGATTCGACATTTGATCCAAATATACTTTAAAGTCTCAAAATCAGTAACAAAATAAGAAAATCGTAAGAAAATAACTCAGCTGAAACTATTTGTTTATTCCTTGAACTAGCTATCATTTTTACATATTCTTGTGCCTTCTAGTAGCCTGAGTGATGAATGTCTTTAATACCTCAGGCTGGCAAAAGTGCAGTGTTCCACTCTGGGACCAGACACTCCATGGGCTCCTCTTGGAAACCTTCTAGGCTGTAGGAGTAAGGAAGTTGCCTGCTACACTAATGCTACTGCTGCATTTCTTGTTGAGGGGGTCTCTGGTTTATGGTTTAAGTTTTTAGGGCTAGATAAATCATGGAATTGCTTTTATTCCTTCCTCCTGATTTGACCTCTGAGGCGTTCAGCCATGGGGCCTGCCTGCTGCCAAGGTCTTCTGCAGGCTGGTGTGCCATTCCGGCCCTAGTACGTAGTGTAGGGAGGAAGAGAAAATTATCTCAGAGTCCTCAGGGAGTTTCATCCATTTTCTGCTGTTTCTGTTTCTTTGGGTTTTAATTACTTATATTCATTTTCAAGGTAAAATTTATGTATAAATATTGCGATTGCAGAAATCTCTGTGTCTCAGGTATCCTTATAAGTTTTAAAGCAAAGACTTTGGAAAAAAAAAGCAGAATCTTTACATCAAAGAAGTCACTAATAAAGCTAAAGATCTTTGCAGAATCATGAAGATAAAAAGAAACAGGTAAAGTGAGGTTAGTGGCAGAAGGGTATGGCTGGTTGTTAGATCAGCCATCCAAGGGAGCTGAAAGGGGAGAAAATGCAAATAAAAACTGCTGCGGCAGAGTCAGTGTGATGGAATCTAGAAAGGCACGAAGGTTAGACAAGGCATTTGGTAAAGCTTATATTTTAGTCCTCGGTACAAGAGGGAACCTTCCACCTATTTTCCCCTTTCACATTCAGGGAAGAGCATTTACAGATTTGCTGGGTTGAAAATCAATTGTTTGATGCTTTGTAATTGATCTCCTGAAGGAACATCCTAATGTGTGATAATTATTCAAAGGATTATTATTTATTTTAGAAAATCTGAGTGCACAAGGGCTCGAAGATGTACTCTGAACTTATCTGCAAATAATCATTACTGTGATTAACTAGTAAGAAATTACGCAGTCATTGCTTATTTTAATCTGGAGCTTTAATTCAAAAAAGCGGTACCCTTATTTATCTAATACTGATTAAAACGCAGTACTGACTGAAGATCATCCGAAATTGATTTGATGGCTGACTGCTAAAAGGCAAAAAATCTTTCTGCAATGTATACTTTTAAAGTCTGCTTATATAAATGTGAAATTTAATATTTCATATATGTGGGATTATGTATAAGTAAGAAAAATGTAATTCTCCCTGTGTATAAGTGCTTTCATAAAAATATCAGGAATAATTGATAAAGGAGTGTCTCCTTGAAGCTGCAGAGTTGCCCATCTATTGATATATCTATACAACAATGATTAGAGTAAATCTGAACATCTTACAAACGTTGATGTATTTATTTAGCTAATGTCATTACAAAGTAGGCAAGAATTAGGACCCTTGTTTCACAGACAGTTTTCCTGAGGTCGTGCAAGAATGTTTTGGTAGAGTGTAGACTAGAAGTTAAGACTCAAATCTCAGACAAATATTCTCATTCTCCCCTCTGTGGCTCTCTTCAGTAAAATAGAAACATTAAAATCCTCTTACAAAAGATGAAAACACAACAACAACAAAATAGCTCCAATCCAAAAAACCAGTGAAAAACCAAAACCCCATAAGCACAGAGCAGAATTCATTTGACCAAATACAGATGTTTACATTGGTGCATCAGAGTAAACTCTTTTTATGATCAGTGGAGAGAAAAAAGGAATTTCCAAGTTGTGATCCATCCATGCTAACTTAAATATATAAAATTAGGCATGGTAAATTCTGTCCTGTTTGCCATCCTGCATGAATCTGGTCCAGATAGCAATTTTTGACTGTGAGGACTGGTACCTATACATTTGAAGATCTAACAGAATCATGACTAAAAATCCTAGTACAATTACAGTGAGGTTGTTTGTGGCATAAACACACAGTTTGGCAATCTAATGTGATCCGTGATTTTATTTTTGAACTTAATAATTTGGCAAGTGAAGATTCTAGTGCCAGTATTGTGCTCCTCAAGTCTTAGACCTATAACGTAGTGAGAATTTTCACATCTTGACAGAGAACTCATAATTTCCGTTATCACACAGCTTGTAAAGATTTGTAATCTTGTAAATATTAGTTATTTGTACAATGATTTGAAGATACAATTTCTGTAGAAATGATATTATAGGTGATGCGTGTAGGCCTGGAGGCTTATTTAAAAGGACAATTCATTAATTTCTAGTAATTTCCAGATGAAACATAGGTTGACAGTTTTCAAATCTCAGAAACTGACTGGACAATAAGATTTGCTTCTTTTTCACATCTCTCCCTGCCCTTTCAAAATCAACTCTTTCTTTGCCAAATACCATGTATTTGGATCTTTTGTTTCTGTCATTTCACCTGCAAGTTTGCTATTTGTCTTGCAAATATTTACTGTACTTTACTATACTGGGCTCAGTGAATAGAAGGTGGTGGAGCTGGTACAAAGTTTAAAGAGTATTCTGTATTTATTTTTAGGTCATACTTATCAAATGAGAGGGTAGAGTTCACAAAAAAATAACCCTATTTTATCTAACCTTTGTGTGAGTGTGCTGGTGTATACATTTCAGGACAGTAAAACAACCAATGTTTTTTATGAGGGGTAAAAAACCTCACCTTACCTCTCGCCATTGTCCAGGGAATGGTTAGTTGTTTTCAATGGGGTAGTAAAGCAATATTGTAGACATGGATCCTGCAAATTTCTATTCACTTGCATTTCTTTGGGTAAAAGTAGTCTCTAGATTCATATGTTAGAGTTATAAATATACTGAATTGGTGCTAATGTGCTCAACTTTTGGCAGATGAAGATCTTCATGTTTCTATGTAAATCATCTTTAGATAATGAGTTAGCTCAATATTCCAGCATATGCCTACAGAAAATGTGTTTAAACATCATTCACTGAAACCTTAAGTAACAGAATTATTGACATATGAGCAAACTGTTCCCAGAAACGGGAAGCTGGTGAATCCTGGTATATCTACCAGCACTGATCACCATGCTGCACAATTCCTACCATCCACTGGGGGCTGACTGTCACTTCTTGGTTCCTGTTAGTAATGTTAGGGAGCTGCTGAACCTTGACAGAGGGTGAAGCTATAACCTGACAGAGGTGAAGTTGCTCCAGCTCCTTGTCCTCACGTGTAGCCAGTAGCTAGGTGGAGCGGGTACTGCCAATAGGCACCACGGGACCCATGGTTGGACTCTGGTGGTTGGCACTCAGACCACCACACACACAGATGCATACAGAATAGAGACCTCCTCACCCAAAATAATAGTTAGAAATGGAGTTTGTTGAGAAGTCAGGACAGACTGTGGTGATCAGACACAAGGCATGGTCAGACAAGCATACTGGCCATTACATGCTACTGGTCCCTTTTATTCCCTTTCCCCTCTGTTTTACCATAGCTGTTCCCCAATCCACCTTGATCATTCCCTCTCTGGTTCTTTCTCTAAACATCCCATAATATGCCTTGTACAATGACAAGTTGCTCTTCTTGGCACCCTATAAGGAGTCCCACACAATGGGAGAACTTCTCCCATTGACCCATCTGGTGCGTGGCACTGCCGCACATCGTAGCTGGTGGCTCGCTGTAACAGCCCAGAGAGGACTTGGGGCAGGGGCCCCTTGTCATTGGTCAGGTTATTGGGGGTCATTCACCCGTCATTTTTCTCTGCTCCTTTATGTGTGGAGACAAGCTAGGTTATTGTGTAACCTGGTGCGTAAACCTCACATTTCTGTGTGTGATGAGTTAATGATGAATGCTGAGGGAAGACAATATGGCACTCCTTTTACCTCAAAGGAAATGCTTTAGAAACTTTGTCTCAGCCCATAGGATAGAGATTTCTCAGAAACAGAGAGAACACCCAGCAGTTAGCTATGAAGACTAAAGCTAGTGAGCTCCTCAGCTGTACAAGAAATGGCAACTACTGATAAAAATTATTCATGCAGGACAGTCTGTTGGAGAAGGTTGAAGGGTAGGCATGCAGCTAACAGCATCCCAAAGGAAACCAAGAATGGATGGTAACATTTGAAATTTAAAAGTTAGTTCTTAAATGATAACTTACACATGAAAGAAACCAGTGTATTTATCCTCTCTCTTTTTACTTTTGTTTTGGAGAGTTGTTTTGTTTAAGAGCAGTAGAATATACTGCTCACAGTCAAATCTCTCTCAACTGAAATTCCAGCAATGTAGATTATTGAATGGTATACAGTCAGATCCCAGCCAATCCTGTTACATTGCAGATTCATAGCCAGAATTCGGAAGCAAAGTCATCACTGGTTTTGATCAAAGGAGACTCTGAGGATCCCTTTTGCTTGATCAAGCTTTTGACACTGCAAACTACAGACTGTTCATTAGCAATCTTTGCCATCTTTACTTCTCTGATGTAGTTCTTAAATGGTTTAAAAGACGTAATTCTCAGAAAGAAAATAAGAGATAGTTACAGAAAATTATTAGTGAAATAGTAGGTCAGATAAGATGACTGTAATGGTGTCTGTTGCCTTAAGCCTGTGAATCTGTCAAAAGTCTGTGGCCTGATGCTATCCCATCACTGAAGGAGTCACTGGGTTGGCCTCTTTACCAGTTTCTGGATTCTGAATTAATCTTCCAAGTTTTTGTTTTTTATGCAATGATTTCTTTCATGGTATAATATCCTTGTCCATAGTAAGGGAAAAGGTTATTATCAGTTGGTAGAAAACTCTCTTGCTCCACTATTGCTCAGACAACTGTATTTTTTTCATTTGCTTTACCTATTATTTTCAGACAAACCAAACACTGAATTTGGTGCAGAGCACCTAACCTCATGTCTACAGCATGCAGAGGCTCATAAAGCAGGATTGCCCCCTTCAGCTAGCTTGGGCTGGAAGCCTCCTAAGGTATCCTCCTGACAGCATAGCACTGTGTGGGAACAGCAACTCACCAGCCGAAAAAAGGCTTTTTTATCATGGGTCTGGCTGCTTTAGCTGTGATGCTCTAAGGCCCCAGCTGCACTGCTTACTCAGCTCCACCCCAGGGACTTTGCACTGTAACCCACTCCACAACACCCATTTGGCCCTCAGGTTCACATTGTTGGCTGGATTTCTCTCAAGGTAAAGGTAAATCGAGGTGTACAAATTCACAGCCCACACTCCGATCCAGCAACCAGGCAGTGCCACTTGTGCTCTACATGAGGCAAGCGTGTGTGGTTCACAAAGTATCTAGACTGCCTCTGGAAGAAAAAGCTAAACTTCTTTCACTCCACACAGGGAGTTAAATTATGAGATCATTATATTTTTGGTAGCCTTTGGAAACTTTTATTTTATCTCAGCATTGGTAAGGGAGGGTTTGGTTCCCAAGTTTGCTGTGTTTTTCTTTTCTAATTTTAGAGAGCATACTGCCACTACCCCAAACAGGCACAGTAAATTAAGTATTGTAGGTGGGATCATGGTCCAACCAAATTTAGGTGGCAGCAAACATGAATTAATATCTGAAAATGCATCAAACAGAAAAAAGCTAAATTAAATTGATGGAGGAAGATTTCTTCTTTATGGATTCCTAGGGTTTTTTTTTTTAGCTCTATGTGCCTTCAAGATTTAGCAAATGTGTCCCCAAGAAAGGAAATAATTTGTCATAAATTTAATTCTGTTCTTTCGGCACTTGGGCAAAATATTCAAATCAGTCTAACCCTTAGTGTATAAACTGAACAGCATTTATCTGTGCCTTAGGTTGTATGTATCTAATCCTGTCCCCTTTTTTAATTCTTTTTTTTTTTAGGGAAAATGTCTAGTCCATAGACTATTACACAGTGCATCTGCAGGGTGTAATTTAATGTGCCCTTCCATGAACTTCTATAGAGAAAATGTCAGTTACTTACATACCTAAACCATACGAGACATTGCCCTAACAATTCCATCTTCAGAAAGGTTATTGTGTGGGGGTTTTTGATAATGTGTGAATTATTGAGATAGCTTATTTGAAAGGTGGTGAAGAAGAGGAAAATCTTGTGCAGATGGAGAAATAAGATTTTTTTTAAAACTCAGTTCTTTAGCAATTTGAGTACCTTTTAAAGATGCTGTATCAGTGACATGAGATAATTGAACAGTATCTTATCTATTAAAAATAAAATTATTCCTGGTAGTAATAGGGACCTGAATTCTAATTTAAACCAGTATAACCCAGTTATATAGTGTATATAGTGACTAGAGTATCCTTTCTTAGATCTGCACAATTCATTTGTGTTTTTTTCTGCAGTTACTGGTAGTATTTTATATAAATCCAGTTTAATCAATCTAGAAATTAATCTTTCTAAAATTTTCCTGTTTCCCTCTGCTTCTTCATGATGTTAGCAGCTTCTCCCAAAGGCACCAACAAGGGAATTTACAGATTCTTTTTCACTGACCATGGATTCTGCCATTTAACTTGGAAGTAAGTCAAATTAGCAATGTTCAGGAGGTTAGATTGCAAAACCACTTCAAATAAGATTATCACAGTGCTCTGCAACTGTTATTAATAAGTTAAGATGTAAATTGTCACTGGATTCTAAACTACATATAACAGATACTTTTCTCCCACCCTTTTCTGTAAAAAATATGTTTGGGGTTTTTTTTTTCTGATGCCACTTAGCACAAACACATAGTCTAGGGCTGTATTTATCCATGCTGCAATTTTACTTGGATTTCACCTTGCGTATTTTAGTTGGCACATGTATTTTTGGTGCTGTGTTTTGTTTGAGATGAGGCGGGAGGGTAGAGGAAGGGGATTTTTTTCTCCTGCAAGTTGAGGATTGCCATACCATCAGCTGCGAGAGCCTTTTAATTAATTCAGCCTAAGCTACATCAGATGGGCTGGTATCTGAGTGCACTGTGAAGACAGCTGAGCTGTCGGTGCCGTACTTTAATTAGAACTTTTAATATTTCATCCTTTAGTACCTGAAGTGTGACCTGTCAAGCTGCTGAGAGGCTACCCCTTCTTGATAGAGGTGTAGCTCTGAGCCTGGGACTGACACTTGCTTATATCCAATTTGTGTACAATCACTTGGTGGTTTTGTTGTGATTTCTTTCTTCCTGTACTTGTTGTCTGCAAGAGCAGGAAATCACACATCTGTTAATGTTAAAGGATATTTGGACTTGTTAAATAGCTCATCAAAAGCCAGCCCACATATCCCAACCCTACTCTTTCACAAGTGGTTTGAGAGTGTCTAGCAGTTTTGCCCCTCTAAGACTTGATTTATTAGTAAAGCTTTAGAGGCAAAAGAGGCAGCTGGATATAGGGCAAAGACCCAAATTAAGGTATAGTTACCCAAACTGGATTGAGCTGATTTAGTATCTTTCCATGGCTGAACGAGGAATGTTCTCTTCCCTCCTATCATGTTTTTCCCTTTCCCAGCTCCCTGTTCTTTCTTCCCTTGTGCCCAGAGGGTCCTCCAAAAGGTGGCAAGGTATGTAGGTGGGAAAGGGAGATGGCAGTGTATGTGAATTCTCTGCAAACTACTTGGTGTGTCTGGGTCTGCTTTGTGTCATCCTCAGCAGTTCCTTCTAGGGAATGAGTATCATCAAAGAGTTAATTACCCCATGCAAAGACTGGTTGAAATTGAGAGATAAATATGTACAAGTAGTAGTTTTTAACATCTAAAATTTGCTATTAAGTATGTAAACAGCATTCAACTTGTATTTTGACAAGTGGCTTCCCTCTTGGTGTTGATCAGAGCAATGCACACCCTGCAGCATGGAGCTACATGGCTGTTGTTTGATACAGTTCTCAGGGGACATCAAAATATTTCATACACAAAGCTGCTTGATCTCTAGCTCTGTATTCTTTGACACTGTCTTACTCTAGCCCAATTTCTTGACATTAAAAAACACGTTTCTATGTTAAAGACCACCTGCAGAAGACAAAAGCCTTGTGTTGGTGGATCACAAGCCAAAGACCCCAAAGTGCCTTTTTTTCTGTAATAAAGTTGCATAAACTATAAATCTACAAATCATGATATAAAATCACAAAATGAACCCCTTCAATCTTTCCTCAGGGGGAGGATAACCCTCTTGGAAATCTGCAGCATTGAATATATATTATATATATTATAAAGTCAACTGACTGCTATCAGAACAAATAAAATTGTTCAGATGGAGAGAAAAATTATTGTCTATAAATAAAGAACTAGATAAAATCTAAAAGTTTTTATTCATCTCTGGAATGGTTTATCAACTTTACTTCCTTTGCCTTTACAAAGTCCATTAGGAAATATATAAATAATTGTTTTTCTGGCCGAATTCTACTAATTGCTCTCCTCTGGGTTGTATAGTCTCCACACTCTATATTTTGCAGCTCTTTCTGTCATAAAGTATTATGCTATCCGTGCACAAGGACGCCAATGATACACTGCAAGTTACAGCAGTGAGAGTTGAAATAATCCTCGTCCTAAGTTTCCCACGTTGTAATGTAGTTCCTATGACAATTTAACTAGGAAACCACAGCTGAGAAGCAGGACCCATTTTTCAACATACATACAGGATGGCATGCAACTTCAGCAAAGTGTCCTGAAGGAATTATAAACAAAGAATCTAACTGGAATAATTCTAAATATAAATAATCCTCCCAGTTCATATTTGTGTTTTGCAAGGAGTGAAGGAAAATGATTTAGGAGGGCAGAAACCCTTTATTAAAAATAAAAATCCCTGCCTTCAGGCTGTGATTATAACAAAAACCTCTCTAGGATTAAAGTGTAGTAAATTTAATACTAATGACTGAGTTTATTGTTTCATGAGCTGGGTAGAGACTTAAAGTGCTGAAAAAGAATTTAGAATTTGTCCTCAAAACTAAATTTCATCATCACCTTTGACAACAAAAAAAGGTCAGTGGAAACAATAGATGTTGTCTTGCAATGCTAGATTCCTACCTGGTGCATCCTTGAAAATCTGAAACTGAAATTAGAAAACTCTAGTGCCAGCCCACCTTTCCACTTTTTTCCCTGCACTTTTTCGATGAAAACATGGTTTCAGCTTGACTGAAACACGTTCTACATTCTTGTTTAGTTTGCTGAGTTGTTTTAGCTGGAATAAACGAATTAAAAACCAATTTAAAGGATGTTTTTGTATTTCTTTATACTGTCAGAGGATGTATTGTTTAGAGATTTAATTCAGTGAAAAAAAAGATTTAATTTAAAATAGAACAAATTATTTTATGTATACAAAAAAATTGTTTCACTTTTTTATGTTCTTTAAAAAATGACATTTTTGATTTCACTTGCTAGTTTTTGGTAAGTAATCTGAAAGAGAAGTTATTGTCACAAGTCTAGTAAAAAACCTAAGGAAAAGTGACTTTACTAAATTTTCTTCGTCTGACTGAATATAAATAGTGCATGCAGAGTTAACATAAAGTTTTAGTTATATCATTCTCTCTCTAATCTCTTTATCTTTCTTTTAAATAATTTAATAAGCTGCTTTACAAAATTTGTACCAAAGCAATAGTGCCTCTAAAGCAAACATACCAGTTTGAGGTTTGTAATCTTCATACGCATTACGGATTCTAAATATTTTCCTGGTTGGTGAAATGCTAAGGGTTATGTCTGTGGTTCCTGCATAACAATAACAATTATAAAGCAATAATGACCCAGTCTTTTTTCTCCCCTCTATTCTCTCTAGAGCTACATCTACAATGATCCAATCAGGTACTACATGATGCAAAAACCCAAAGAAAAAGCACCTCCTTTGGCCCATGCATCAACATCCCACCAACAGCACGCTGAAAATCTCCGTGGGAGGACCTACACCCAGCCTCAGCCAGACAAGTTCTCGCCAGAGTCAGAAATGGGGCTTGACCAAAAAACTCTGATGGCTGCTCTGCATACGTACATCACTCAGAACTTGTCAGCACAAAGCAATGATAAAAGCTCTCACAGCAGGACTAAAGGGTCTCACATTTATGCCGATAGATTCTACTCTTCGCAAGTCAGTCCTCTTGATGGAACTTTTGCCAAAGGAAAAGGAGAAGATTTTAAAATGAAGAAGCTGTTCCAGGCAAAACCTGCATCTGGGATGCTGGGCCCAACCCCTGAAGTGCTGAATCATAAATCTGCTTCCCAGGATGATCCAAAGGACCCACTGAGTGTAGTGGATGGTAAAGTTGATATTTACTTATTTTAACTTATCTGAAGTTTCCCTCATGTTCACAGAGAATTTTTGACAAAAAAGAAAAAAAGAATTATACATTCTGATATATCTCCTGCTATTGGCATATTTATATCTACCATAATACTCACAATAACAATGTTCACCATTCTAAGTACTCTTTCCCTGCAAATATCTACCCACATTCTTCAACCCACCTTCCATATGCATGCAGAAATATATGGCACTCGGTAAGATGTAGCATTTATGTAACGTGTTATATTTTCAAAGTACTTCACAAACAACACATAATTATGGGCATATCTTTGCTGTCAAATCTGTTTTTATGCATGCATCCCACACTATATATAGGTAACATAGAAATGCCTGGCTTTGTTCCATTTCTCTGTATTTAAATAGACATTCAAAGACCATGGGTAAATTTCTAAGTTAAACACAAAAATTAACACTGAGATAAATTCTGGCACAGAACATGGAGAGGGGAGGAGTCTATCAATTATGTGGATAGGTGGACACCGAGGAATACCAGAAGGTGGGATTGCAGTTGGGCATTCTATATGAAACAACCCCTTTGCTGCTTTTTCACATTTATTGCTAATGCTGCTTAACTATGACCAGATCCTGATTTCTTTTGTATGTGATAATTTGACAAATATTTAAATGAAGATGGAGTGTAACATCTCATGAGATACAGGGATATATTTTAAGCGCTGCTTTGTAAGACAAGATGGGTCTTCTCATCATGGCCGGGGACCAGGTAGAGTTTAGAAAATAATTCTCGTTCATTTTGTTTTTTTCTCTAAACTAACCTAACTATTGATGTTATTCCAGTGGTTTAGAATGCCTGAAAAATGAAATAATTGATCCTCAGCCATTGCCAAGCAGTTACATCTGTTACACTGTAGTCACCACTGTCCCAATGGGTTTTGGTAATATGTAAGAAGGTTCCTTTGAATCCCTTCTGTAGTTATTGTCATCCATAAAGTCTAACGTTCTTTGATTTGTTTCATTGGCTTTTTTTAAAACAGAACACATAGAAATGTCAAAGTTGCAGCAGAGGAAAGATAATGCTTGCAATCTAAAGGATGCTCAGAAGTGAAAGCATTCTTGGTATGGTGCCCAGAGATAATAGGTTTCAAGGAATGAACTATAACGTAAAATCAAATCCAGGTGGCACTGTAAGTCTCTTGCACAGGTTAGACAATTTTGTTGCTAGACTCAAAACAAACTAGGCACATGCTGGTTTCATTATCCTCCAGCTGTTCCACTTCACCTTTCCTGGTAGGAGCCAACCAGGAAAAAAATGCTTAACACTTAGAGGGAATAACATGTTTCGCAATACATTGTGTTGTACTGCTTTGACTTCACATACATAATGTGCCCAGTAGGAACTTCTACCATTGCATTAGCTTTTAAATGTTGCGTAAACATAAAATTATTAATCATTTGAGTAGGAAATATCATGAGCCACTTAGTAGTCTCATAAGGAAGTGGCAAGGACAGACCCCAGTGTATTTGTTGTTTAAAGTGCTGTCCATTGCAATGATGATGATTTGGATTCAGATTTACCAGGTTGACCACCCCATCTCATTCTGCTTTTAACCTTTCTCCGGTCTCTCTGGTCCTTCAGGACTTTTGTAAGCTTGTGGGGGGTTTCTCTCTTGCACTCTCTAAACCACAGAACTGTTCAAAAACTGGAAAGTGTTTGGGGCAGTCGCATGGGCTCGATTCTCTGCTGCATCTGGCACAGGATTAGACAAAGGAACTTGACTGAGAGAACAATCCAGAAGGCACTGAGCAGATTAGCACTGAGAATTGCTGCAAAACAGTGGCAGGTAAATTAGCTAACAAGGCACCCTGAGGGAGAAATACAAGAGAAGGAAATGTGGAGCTATTTTTCTATCAGATTTGGAAACTGTTACCTCTAGGAGTAGCGTGAAGTGCGTGGGTACTGCCTTTGTAGTCACTGTGCAATAGTGGAACCATTAATCTGTCTTCTGCACCAGCCATATTTAGAATTTGGCTCAGTTTTAAGTGATTTGTTCTAGTCTGATCATTTTTGGTGTATTAAATATTACAGAACACATTTCTCTGTTGCTTTGGAAAGGTCACAAAATTAGTTATTCAGATATTTTTTTTTAAATAACAAACTTCCATGCTTGTAGAGCAAAGATATTTTTGTACATCCACTGCCTTGCAAAGCTGTGGTCACCAGTCTGTATGATGCTCAGCTGCTGAGGACAGCTAATACACGGTTAATTGGGTGATAGGGTAGAAGAGAACAGACAACCTTGTGGGACTGGCTAGCTAAGTTACTGCTGCCATACCATTCAGTTGTCAGGCAAGTTGGCTTTGGCAGTTGTGTCAACAGAGTATGGAGCATGATTTGTGTGCTGTACAAAGAGAAGCCGGTTTCCCTTGCTAAGCTGCTATTGTTACCTACTAAGGGAATTTTACCAGTGAGGCTGATGTTAAAAATTACATTATCCAAGACGTACGTGTCTTTACTGTCATCCTGGTTCTAAGACAACTATGCTTTCTTCAGTTTGGAAGCTGGAGGTAATGGAGAAAACTTTTGTGCTGTTCAAGCCCTGTGAAACATGGCAAATCAGCAAAAGCTGATTCTGTTTAGAAGGGGTCAGTGGGAGAGTATGAGCTGTGCTCAGGTACATGCATGTTTGAGTACACGTGCTGCTTAAGTGATGTGCCATTGCAGTATCCATTTTCTTTTTGGTCTTTCTCCAACAATGCTTTCTGGTTTTAATAAATTCATCATAATTTCCTTAAATTACCCAAAGATGTTTGTAAATAGATGCACTGATATTTACTTCTGTATCAGCCTTATCCAATAATATGAAATTATATACAAACATTGAAAAGTGCCATAATAAGAAGTGGAAACATCCATATTTCACATGGACGTGTTAACGTCACATCAGGAACCTCATGAAGTTAGCAAGACTCCTTATGTCGACCTCCATTTCACCAGGCTGTCACAGACATTCTGGTGGCTGTTCTTCCTAGTATACTGAAAACACGATGTTCCTCATACTTACTGGCTTTAGTTATCAGCTTTGATCCTTGACATTCTAAGTCACACTTGTTGCATTTTGTTTGAGATTGAGACTGCTTTGTTACTGACTATGAACATGTGGAAGTGGACTGGGGAGATAAGACTTGGCTAAGATAATAGGTACAGAGAAAAGTTAGTCTGGAAAAAATGACATGAAATGGAAATGACAAGGCTATATTGACTGCATGTTGTTGAGTAGGTCAGTAGCTGGTCTTGACAGCTGGCTGTGAAACAAGTGAAATAAACAAAAATCTAGTAGAGCTACATTAATATAGATCTTTTAATATACATGTCCTGAAATACAATTACCTTTTAATATTTTTCTTCAAATATTTTTGTAATGGCCAGTAGCTAATTTAAATAACATTTAACGGGTGAATGCAGATGCAAATTATTTTTCTGAGGCTCAAAACTTGCTTTCAGATTGGAAGCTGAAGGTTGCTGATTTTTCCAATCAGAATTTTGAGGTACTTTGGCTTGAATCTGCTCCTGAATTCATGAAATTTGACCTAGGTTTTTTATCATAAATGAATAAACATCATTTGAACAACTTTTACTCGATGACAGAATTGCTTTTATGGTGTTCCATTTGCTGGAATTTGCTTGAAACTTATCTCTATGCATTTTGCTAAAAACCATTACTAACCATTCTTTTGAGTTATTTTAAGAGTCTTAGTTCTGTTTTCAGAAAATAGATAAACTTTTCGGACTCTAAGTAACATTAGCACTGCATAAACTTCAGAATCTGAGAGTTCAAATTTTGAAAAAATAGTGCTGCTAGGCATGTAAGTGTGTTTGATTTCTTTTTCATGAATCCAATTTCTTGGTAAGATGTTTCCTAATAGCTTGAAAATCACAGTAGCTGAATGACATTCTTCTCGACTTGTTATGGCTAGAAAGCTGGGGAAAAAGAAATGCACTTTCTGTTCTGAAGTTGAACAAATCAAAAATGTTTCAAAAATATTGTAGGAAAGTGAACAAGTGATCCTAAAGCAGTCAGTATTTAATAGTTAGGAAACATCTGGATTGTGAGAATCTCATGTTTCAAGACTCTAATCAGCTATCTGTTTGGGGCATGTAATCTCTTCTTTTGCCTAAAATTAAGTGTTAATGAATGGTTGTCTGACTTGGAAGCCTTTAGTTCTTGACATAGATATTTTCTAAGACCATTCCACATTTACAAGGATCTTAGAAATGCAGAGGTGGATTCTTGATCTGCGCTAAAAATTATTATGAACATTTGTGAATATTATTCCAGATGATTGCAAAAACCTTCAACATCTCATTCATAGATTGTTAGTTACCGCCTGTCATGGGTTTTCCCTATGAGTGGATAAATGGCAAAAACTCTTGAAAAAAGAAAATCACTGAAGTCATCAGAGTTTTCATTCTTTTGTAAATGCACTGGTGTCAGGTAATCAAACAGTTTTGAAAGCATACTTCTTCCTACTGTGTTGTGCTTTGCAATGCGTCTTTACGTATTTAGTGGAAATGTTTGAGTTTTGGTTTGAAACTGACATATATTCTGTCTTGTCTTTGCTGACTTTATTAGCTCTACTTCAATAATTTAGGTTTTTCTGTCAGGTTATTTTGACAAATTATATATATTCCAAGAGAAACTGATACAATTTACAAGGTTTGTCCATTACNCCTCAGTCGTTCCTCGTAAGGAACGACTATATATATCCACATCCACTTCTAATTCAATAGGAGCTTTTTGACTGAAAGGCAAAATATCTGATTTATTTTTTTTCCAGAACTCTATATGGTTACTTCCCTTGCAAAAAGCAAATCACCAAAGAAACTGATCTCTAATAAGCAGTAGTGTTGTTTGCACTATCTTAGTGCAGCTAAAAAAAAAAAAAAAAAAAGATAAGCTACTTTAACACTTGTCTTGAGTATTTTGAATCAGTTTAGACCAGGAAACAGTGCTTTTCTTGTAAAGAAAAAGTGACAATTTTATACCCCTCTCTCTAGGACAACTTGCTGGGTTGTAGTGAAATACATCCCCCAGCACCTGGCATGGGTTCATCTTGTCATAAACTCTAACATCCATTTATGACACTGTGTTTTTTGTAAAGATGTCAGCATGAATGTGTACGCACTCTTTTGGCAAACAGATGCTTTTCATGAAGGAAGAGCCGTCTTTTAGGAAACATGAAAGATACTTACTGATGCAAGCAGAGGTGCTTCATGTATGCAGCTAAATCTAGTGTTTATGTTGTTTTGTGATCCAGAGGCACTTATTAAAGATGTATTGAAGGGCCTAGAGAAACATCAGGTGAATGTGGAGAATCTCAGCTCAACAGAACTGGATGAGATTGCTGACACTATCGCCAATGCAATTCAAACAGTTGGCATTCAGGAAGAAACGGAGGAGGGTGCTGGAAAAACTAAAGACCAAACAGAAGGGCAAATGAAGAAAGGAGGTGCTCAAGGAACGGCAGAGATTCAGACTGGATTAATGGAAAACAGTGTTAACATACCAGGTATTAATTCTAAGAGTTAAATACAGCAAAAGATAGCTACCCTGATTTTCCTTTATTGTGTCATAATAGTGCTAGACTTTTAAATTCAGTTTTAAAGAGGACAGGAGGGAAAGTTCCTATATTTTTCCCTGAAGGCTGTGGAATTTTAGTTTTGTTGTTTTCTTTTTACAGCTTCACAAACAAGATAAACTTACACACCCAATTATATTGAAATACAAATTGCTTTATACTGTTTGGTCTAATTTCCCTTTCTTTAAAATAAGATATGTAAGCAAAATTATAATGAAAAAGTATTATATTTCAATAATCATTCTTTAATGTACCACAATTGCATGCAGAAGAAAGTCTTAGATGGGCACGGGTAGAAAACTACTCGTTCCCTTTCCTGTTTAGGGAAACAAAAGGGTTGTTATGATTATTTGCTTCTGTCTGGACACATATTTTCCTGGTGATGTAGGTTCAGGAGCTACAGCAATTGCCATTAATGACTCAATACTACAGTGGGGCATAAGTTGCCACTTACCCATTCTTTATTTTAGGAACGTTATGATATCTAAGACACCAAAAACCATATGATACAAGTGACAAAGAGTGATTTTAACTTACTGTCTTATTTTTTTTCATATTGACATATTGAAATCCTTACTAGTTAGAGTTATTCTGACTATTTTAATTGCCAATTCTTTGTGTAGATTAAAATGAACAGACTTGAGAGTTTGTCTTGAATCATGCTGGGAGAGATGAACAAGACTCAGTTCATAAACCAAAAAGCCAGCGTTGCTTAGCTGAGGTTAATGGTGTGACTGCATATAATCACTGTAGTTAAACTGTAACATGGTTTTGCTAGATGATATCCGTAGAAATGTCATTTTCTTCAACCACAATGTGTATGAGGGATGTATATATTTCTTTTCTTTTTAATATGAATGTCTATTCAGCTAGTTAGAACCGTTTTATTGGCTTTTTCTTAGATATTGGTAAACTGATATGAAGATTGGACACTTAATTAGCAAAATAACACTATTACATTGGCTCTTGAGGTACTCTGTCTATTGATCTTGCATTAATCTGCTATCGAAGTGGGGTTAGAATAACAATACTGAATTATACAGTGCTCTTTCCTCTGCCCTTTCAGCTTTGATGTCTTAATGTTTAAATTGCATGAAAAGGCCACCGCTGCAGAGCAGTCTATAAGTGGTGCTTGTTTCATATATGATGTTTTTCCTTCATAACTATGTATTTCTGGTTTTCATATTCTACAGACAATGGAGTGCGTGAAGCCAGTGCAAGAACTGATAAAGAGGTAGAGTACCAGTATTTTACCAAAACATGCATTCCATCTCAGAATATCAGGTTTATGTGCAGTGAAGGTCAAAAACACACTTCTGAAGACTTGGCTTGTGTCTTATGTAGATACAATTCAACATCACAGCATATGCATATTGATGTTTATGCACTGAAATATTAAATCAACACTTATTTAAAGCTTAACCAAAATGAGTTTTGCAGTTCAAAGAACAAAAATCAAGTCCTATTTTGCCTTTCTTTCCTTTGTGAATAGAAAGAATTCATAACAGATCCCAAAGTTCAGACAAATTCAGGCTTTTCCTTGGGTTAGTAAATTTTGACTATGGAGGTGTGTCCTATGGCTCTTCCTTCTGGAGGATGTAAGCATCCTTGCTCAGATAACCTTTCTGGTTTTCAAAAGCAGATGAGTAAACATATTCCTTCTGAGGGCATGTGTTTATGGGCGGGTTCAAAATTCCCTCTCCTTTCACAGGATCTGTCATTCTTCACTTTTTCACTTTACCATATATTCTTCCAAATCATTGAATACCAGAGGTATTTCAAAAGCTGTAGGCATTATATCTCATACCCTCATGAGCTTTGAATCATATCCTATAGAGTTATATCCAATATTCAGACATTTTTGAGGTATATTAATCTTTCTTTTTCTGGCTTGCATGGAGCAGAAAAATCTCAATTTTATTTAAAAACTGCCTTGAAACTTCTCCTACCATATACTCTGTCAAAAGCTAACACTGTAAGACTCTTAAATGGGCAAACCCTCTAGTGTTCCCAGTAAAATCTCTCTAGTAGCTGCCCTTCTACCTAGCACAGAAAACACACAAGTGGACAATTTGGCAGGAGCTTTAACCATCCACATTAAATTCTTCAAGTGCTGCATTCACAACAGACTTACAGAGGATACCATGTACAGATATCTTAGTGACAGCTTGAATAGGGGATGTGATACAAAAGAATATATTGTGACACAGAGCACAACGTGCCCATTAGCCATCATTTCCTCCCAAATACTTGGCTGCAATAAACTTATATAAAGAAAGTAGCTAACAAATTGTTCCAGATATGTGTTTTGACTTTTGCTCATTTGTTTATTGTTTCAATTTATTAGACAGATTTTTTTCTGTGATCAAATGTTTAGCTTAGTGGATCACTTGCAGTTTGTGACTATTTCTAGCGATGAAGGAGCAAAACATAATTTGTCGCATAATATCCGTTCCCTTTCCTGTGGTATGACTT
>VXBO01010684.1:0-42247 GCA_013400135.1 Rhinoptilus africanus | reverse complement strand
TACTGGATTAAGAATGCTTTAACGCAGCATGGAAACGCCTATGAAGAGCCTCAGACAAACATGGGACAAGGCTTACAACTTGAAGTGAAGTCTTCCGAGGAGAAAGGATACGGCTATATTGTCACAGTGAAAGAGTAAGTACAGCAGCCAATTTGAATGGTATTTTTAACTGGAGAAAAGATAAAGTCATTGCACCTAATGAAATATGAATGTACAAGAGGAAAATGCCACAGGCCTGATATTTAATAGATCTGAAACTGTTTGGAACCTGTTCAGTACTTTGATGAAAATACAAGGAAACAGTTCCATTTTCTTACAGTTGCCTTTCTTCCAATGCGGAAGATATTTTGCTTAGACCTCTATCTTCTCATGTTCCAGTGACCTTCCAATATGTCAGTAAGTGTGCTTATGGTTAGAATGTGGGCTTTAAATATTTGACTTGAAAGTAGCCTAAATATCAATGCCTGAGTCATTCTTTCAAAAAATGACACACAATAATAAAGCACAATATTTTCTCTGCGGTTTCATTTTGATCTGAAAATAACATGTATAGGAATCCAAACATCACGTATGCAGCTATTTTAGAAAGAAAGAACTAATGATTTCAGATCATGTCACTAATGAATTTGACATTTAGTACTATACTTTCAAAAGACAGCACTTTTTTTCCCCCTAGTGATACACAGTTTATTATAGGAACATTTCAGAGTTTAGAACAATGTGGGCATTTTTACATCCTTTCCCCCCGCTGTTAGAACAATGTTATATTTGGTTAGTAATCCTGACTCATCTTCTGTGGGAAATTAGGAATTTTTAGGACGGGTTTACAAATCTCTGCCCGACACTATAGAGAAACTGAGAGAGCAAATTCTGTAGTGTGGGTTGATTCTTTTGACTGTCTCAAACTTATTAATGGGATTGAAAGCAATAGGATTGTGGAGGATGCTTGGTTTTACCACCCTGTGTTTCTTTAAAATGCATGTGGATGGGTATCAGAGGCCTATGCCTTCTCCCAGAGGCTACACTTGAGAAAGATGGGATCATGAAGAAAGGGTGCCATTTGGAGGGAAAAGGTTTTATACAGTGCATGGAGGGACAGGCAGAAGAGAGGAGAGTGGAAGCTGAGGCTTGGAAGCCTGCAAGCATCAGAGACAGAGAGACAGAGACCTCTTAAAAAGTTGGGAGCAAACACTTGCTTCTCAGAGATAAGGGAAGGAATATATTTCTTGAGGACTCAGAGGTTACCCTGCAGAAAATAAAAGCGAGTTACTGGAATGAGAGATGTTGAAGGAAAGGGCTCACCTTGTGAGGACATAACGGGGATGAGAATTACGTTAACAGATCCTTGCACTGCTATCATGTCTCATTCTGAGTTTTATTTTTACCATCTTAGTATTAAATTTTATTCACTTTCTAAAGAAAACCATCTCTAGTGTTTAGAAAAGACCTCTTGGGAATTTTGGAGTACTTGCTTTAAGGAAAGTCCCAAATGATTTGAGGTCCTTCTACTTCTGTTAACATGTTTGTGTGTCAGTAACCGCTGTTAATCATTATTTAATGACCAAGTGCTTTGGATTTAATTAACCAGTTTTAAGCTGTTCCTGCAGTTACACTTTTCAGTTGTTTTTCCTGTAACATTTATTTTTATTGACTGGTTCCTGTAGCAGGCTCACTATTCTCAAGAACCTGCTCCGGGAGAAAGCAAGTTATTTCAGAGTAGTCTTTCAGTTTTTTGTCTAGGTCATACCTTAGTCCTACAGGTAGGTTACATTTCTGTTTGCTTTTTGTCAAGCGGACACTCAGGAGTCTCCTTGTGTGTTTTTGAAAACAATCTACCAAAAATTGATGGTATACCCCATTTTAACCACACCTCCTAGTTCCTGCCTGAGAATGCTGTTGTGAAGCAGTAGAAGCTTCCCCAGGGCCTTTTAACTCACATCGTTCTGGACAGCAACTTTATATTCAACAGTATGTTAATGACACCATCTCCCTTGACCATCCAGACTTATTTGGCTCATAAATTCTCTAAAAGCTTAGAGTTTTCACAGCTCTATGTAATGGGAGACACTCTGACTTTCACAGCATGGAGATTCTTCACTGTGTCATCTTACCTGGTTTTCTCTCTAGCTAGTTTCCTGCTGATGGGTTTTCCCTGAATTGTCTCTATTATTATTCAATGAAACTTCCTGAAGAGGGTAATTTATCCAAAGGTTCTTGATCCTAGATGACTCCATATACACAAATATAATTTAACATAGGTTTGTTCAGCTTCTTTAATATTTTCAGTACCAGGCAGACAAAAATTATTTGTCTAATGTACTAGATTATTACAATTTTAGTAACTTTTGGGCAAGATGCTTTTAGTTTAACACTGGGATGTTGTTGAAAATGCTCAGAAATTATGGGAAAAAATTTGCAATGAGTTAGGTGAAATGACTTCAAATGGTTTGAATTCAAAAATATGTTTATCGAACCAGTTTTATTTTTTAATGGTATTTGGCTTTGTGTAATGCTCATTACACAAAGCACATACTGTTCAGAAAACTCAGATGAGAAGTTCTCACTACGTTCTTAGCACTTTGAGTACAACTAGATGTCATCTTCTCCAAAGTCACTCTAGAGACGAGAATAAGCTTTCATGCTTGTTTTCAGTTCCTAATCTGTAATGAATTAATTTTAATGAGAATTAGCTGATTCAGATGAACTAAAGAAAAATTCTTTTTGTATCAGGATTGTGTTGTATTCGATTTGCAGCAAACATTTTGGCTCAGGGTTCTTAGCTAGTGACTTATAACTCTTCAGAGATTTGACCCTCCTCAGCATTTCATACTCCAAAATATACTGGTTTAATTTTTGTTTTTGTTGTTGTTAAACTTGTTTGGTTTGAATAGGTCTATCTGAAATGTAAGAGTAAAAAGAAGAACCTATATTTTGCCAAAAATATATTTATGTATTCTGGAATTTTATAATAACAAAACCTGTTCAGGAAATTCCACATGCTAAAAATGGACTTGCCCACTCTATAGGAACAGTGAAATACTTTCTACAACAGTTCAAGGATCTGTTATGTACTAGTGTTTCCCACAACCATTTCTTTCGTACGTAAAGTGTCCTTAGAGAGCAATTGGATCAGTGTAGCCGAGAGTTCCAGTAAGGACTTGTTTTCATGGAAGTTGCTGTAATTGTGTTTTTACCTGGGGGAGAGAGGATAAAGGGATGTTTTTTAGCTATCACTCACAGAATAGAAATTTTAATGTCCATTTAAGGAACATTTCTTTAGTAAGCTTCCTGCCTCATTAAGTTTTTGTACCGAAAAACTTACTGACTGTTTGCGGTAAATAAATAGTATTAATAAATGGCTTAGGTGTATGCTACACATTTATATATAACCTTACATGCGTGTTACATTCATACAGTGAAGTAAAGGGGCTGGAACTATTCCTAATCAGATCTTTAATCTATGTCAGTCTAAAATCACTCCTGGTTGGGAGGCAATTGTAGTCTGTCAATGCTCAGGAATTTGATTTCACAACTGATCTTTGATATTTTATGTTTAGATCTTTATGCTTTTTTAAAGTTCTATATTTTGAATAGAGAAGATGGAGCTTAAGGTAATCATGAAATATATCTTTATGACAGCCTGAGTGTTAGACAAATTCATATGTGAAGTATCTTTCTTGCAGCAATTAGCACATTTAGGATGATAAACTTAAAATTATGATTTAGGTGGGGGTTTTTAATCCGCCCGTAACACACAAAATGAAATGCCAAAATGTGAACAGTGCTTATTTATCATCCCAATATGAAAGGTATTTATTTTCCAGTGCAACTATCTTTGTATGTTTTTCTTCTTCTTACATAAAGCAAGAGGACATAGTTTCAATCCATCAATTTTTATTCGCCATGATTTTTTTGAGCAGCAAAGCTTCATTTTTACAGCTGAAACAGTGGTCTTTTGGTGAGAAAGGGAAGTAGTGCAACATATTTATACACTGGGGATAATAGCTTGAGTTCTTTTCACCTTCTGATCTGAAAATGAAACTGAAAAGATTATACTCGGTGGTATAGTTGACAGATGTCAGGGGTGATCCATTCACTATTAGATTCTCAGGCTTCCATGGCTTTGCAAGTCTGACCCGAGGAGATATTAAGATTGCTTCAGTGAACTCCTAAGATGCCAGCTTTTAATTGTGCCACAAAGCAAAGATAAACATTTCCATGTAATACTTGAAGAAAAGATTTGTGATAGTTTAAAGACTTGTCAAAACGGCAGTGTGATTGTCAATGGCAAGAACAATAGGTCACTCCTGCTGTGTTTGTCGAATGACCTTTCAGATGGTTGGAGCAGTGCAATCCATACCAATCCATAATATCCATCAGTGCTAAGCTTCGTAATGAATTGACAGTTTCAGTGTAGAAAATTGTCCAGCAAATCCTCCACTGTGCTGCTTCAGCACTTTATTATGCTGAGAAACCAATCAAATTGGGTGATTTACTTTGTTTACTCTTTTCTCCTTCAAAAAATTGGTATTCTACCACTGTAGGATTTGTGTGAAAGAGGTTTATTTCTTTCTCAGTGTAACTGCTTTGAACTGTTTCTACTAATTTTAGCTCTAAAATTCTAAAGCAATCTTACAAAACAAAGTTATCTACAGGAAGTTGTTTTCATTTGTATGCTACTTTGGCTGTAGTTATAAAATACCTCTCCAATATAGTGGGGATGCATCAATGTGAGCTCTCAAATCAGAGGAGTCTGCATCTAGGACCAAAGAACTCTTCCTATTCTCTGAACTTCTATTTCTTCAAGTATGGAAAACTATTTTTTAGTTGGAAATAATGCCAGCAGTCCCATTTGTCTGGCAGAATATGCTCTAAGCTGAGGGCCAAGATCCCGCAACCAAAACATTTAAACAGTGTTTAGTCTCCTGAGTCCCTCATGAGGAAACCCAAAACCTGACTTTCCAGAAAATGTAGTTCTTACCACCTCCAATAAAACTAAATGCAAGCTGCTACATGCTCAGCAGCTTAAATAGTCAAGCTGGCATGCACCTTCTTAAACATGAGATTGGGTAGTTAGACTTAAATGCACTAAGAAAAATCCTAGTTTGAGAGTAGAAATTTCATCTCTTTTCACTGCTTATCATAGTCTTTCAAGCTTTAAAGTCAAGTCATGATTTTCTGAAGTCTTGCTTGGACACCCAATGCAGAGGAACCTGACCTGTTTTGTGATTTATCATAATGCGTGCGCTTGAAGCTTTTCATATCAACACAAGATCATAGACAGCTGGCGGCAGCTCTGTTACCTTGTAGGCCAACTTCTGGCATTGTTGTATTAGTCAATTCCTGGATTTTTTGTGTTTTGTCATATGTTAACTCTCAATTCCAAACAGCCTATGTTAGATTATATAGGCTGTAAATCTGTTCACAACATGTTAACTTAATTTGGGAATACATGCCATTCTGTGCATTTAATTTGAGGTAGCTGGTATTCTGCTTAGATGCTGTGAAAAAGCTGCAAATGGATCCTGTGTTCATAGTATAAAATCGCTATAGAATATGATTAGTCTGACCCATCTAATATGCTGAAAGGTTAGGTTAATTCCAATTGCTTCTTATTATTTCTCCACATTTACAAAGGTGATAAATGATACCCCTTTGTATATAATGATTACTTTCCACAGGATGGTGTACAGGTTAGGACCCTGAAGCTGGGTTGTACACAATGCTTGGTTTATTCTACCAGTTTTCTGTTTTCCTAGGCAAGTCATTAAAGCATTGTATTTTTACGATTTTCATTATTTGTTTCCCCTACCAGGTTAAAATATTTAGTGCATTTAAATTGCAATTAAAAATGAAATTTAAAATAAATAAGAGAAAATTAATTACAATATTTACAGCAATTAAGCAATGTTGATAGGTTTTATTGTTCTTTGGTACTGGAAGGTCTTGATTTTCTTAGAAGCTGAGCATTTGTGTTCCATGAGGCTTTTCAGCTCTTTTTTAGAAAATAACAACAATATGTTGTCCCTTAATAGATATATACAAACAGAAACACTAATTTGACCTTCTCTGCATATTTCAGTGTCCTCTTTAAAATTGTTATTCTACCTGCAAGTTCAATTTATCAAGAGAAAAAGATTTGTGCATATTTTTCACTTAACTTCAACAACTAGCTTAAAAACCTAAAAGAAATTATAAACATACATAAACCAGAAAAGTTCTTGCTACTAAAGTCTGTTAAAATCAGCAAGGGACAGCATTGCTCACATTAAATAGGAGGTTAAATGTAAAATATTTATCCCTCACTTTGTAACTTTTCCTAAGAGTCTCTACCCTTGTAAAAATAAGTTCCATAAATATCCATCAATGATTTTAAAGCCAAAAGTTTTGCTTCTGATAACATAGCTTGAGCCCCTACCTAAATAATACATAGGGAAATACTTGCCTATGAACTTCTCCAGTAGAGAAAATTCTGTCATTGTGTCTCAGCACCATAATTGATGGAGAGCTGTAAATCTAGAATCTTCCTTGGGTACATCTTTACATGCAATTACTCACCCTCCCTAGAGTTTTCTAGACATAAAACCGTTTTCCCCTCTTTAATTTCCTTGTGATACTTAGAAAGTGACAGAGATCATATCCCCCCCATTATTACTGCAGTGCCTTAATTCTGGTATTATATATTCCCATAGGAAAATGATGTTTCATGCCTCTTATTCTTGCACAAGAAAATAAGAAAAAAAGAGCATTTACTGTAGCTTTGACAGAGAGCAATATTTACTATATTTTTTTTCAAGACAAGAGTTCAGCTTTGAGGTTTTTTAACTACTTCTTATCTGTTGTATGTGCAGAGATAAGATGATAGTCTATTCTACTTCAGTTGTCCTCAGCTTTTGCACTTCCAAAATCTGTTGAAATATATTATCCTGGAATACAATGCTCATCTGCTGATGCAGGTCACTTTACAAGAGAAGAGTCCGTCCAGGGGTCCATCTTTCCCTCCCCTTAGGGCTTCACTTCCCCAGATGATTTCTTCTACTTTCTATCAGGAACAGCTCTTCATTTTTACCTCTAGAGGAACATCCAGAGCAAAATTTTGAATTAATATAACTGGTGACCAGCTGATCTGTCACACTAGCAACAGTAAAGGCAAGGAATCACTTAGGTCCCTTGAACAATGAAAGGCAACAGGTAATTGTAGGACCATATTTAAGTCCCCAGTAGTGCCACAAGGAGTAGCTCACATTTGTGTCTCTTCGTGTAGCTGAAAAGAGATGGCCTAGTTTCCCAGAACAGACATTCCCATTTTTGTCTTTCTGTGCCTTCTATGCCACATTAGCATCCCTTGTTTGAGTACCACACACCAGCCCTTTCAGTAGAGCAGCCCGTGCAGGTGCTCCACAACCTCTCTGTCAGCAGGTTCAGGTTACTCCGCTGTCCCCATGCTATAGGCTTTTAGTTGCTGAGGCTTCATGTTATGTATTCCCAAACTGGGGATGCAGTTAGGAGCTGTGCTTTTGTTTTTATGAACAGTGGTAGTCATTAAAACCCTGAGATGCCACATTATCTCACGATACCCTATGGTCAATACTTTTAGCGCATCATAGTGTTTTTCGGGTAATTACCATGTAGTTCATTACAAAAGAGTGATGAAATTTAAGCTTTTGAAATGAGCGAGAAGGAGAAAGCCAAAGACCAGGATTCCTGGGAAAGTAGCAAACTGAATCATAATGCAGTATCTTACCTACTAGTACTTCTTCATCAGTGCTGTTCTGCCCAATCCTGGGAAGCTCAGATATAAAAATGCCATCATTTAATTTTCACAGATGAAATTTTTTTTTAATTTCTTAACTCAGATAACATGTACACAATGTAAATGCCTGACCACTATCAACTAGAATGAAGTAATTTTAATCTCACTCTAAATCATTTTTATTTCACGCAAATGATATTTCATGAGTAGAAACAGGGAGGGCTAATTCAGAACATGGGGAATATATCATAACTGAGAAAATATTTTAATTTTTCTTTCAAGTAGATATACTGGCTTTTGACTGGCACTTGTTTGAAGAAGGTATGTCACAATCTAAAGACTAGGTATATCTGCTATAGAAATAAATTTAGAGTAAATTTCTTAATAGTGTGGAGAATGATTTTTATAAAACATCATTTTTAAAATCTTCAAAGTTTGGATCTCTTACAGAAACTTTCGTGTTTCTTTAACTTTTTTCTTTTAACATTAGGTCATTGGATATTCTTTGTCATTTTTAATTTAAACCATTTTCATTATAAATTTGCCTGGGCTTTATACTGCCTTGAAGGAAGAGGGAAGATATGAAAGAAAGGAAAGGATGAAAAGTTGGAAGTGCATTAAAATGTTTATTGTCCTTCATCTCATTTATTAATTACTTGTATGAAAGAGTAATTTGATATGAAAGAACAATTTTGCATTTTCAAGGTTTTTTTGCATCAGAGATTAATGGTTCATGACAGGTGGACTCCAGCGCTGTTTCTAACTTTCAGCTTAAAATGCATTAGGGAGTACTTTGGTGGGGTCCATTTCTGTCTCAGAAAGGAGGATATCCCAATTATTGCACAGATTATTCCTATTATTTCCATACTTCTGCTAGCAACAAAGCATCTGTATGGCTTTGTTGCTGTTAACACAGCTGGAGGTAGTGCGTGTTTGAAGTAATGCAAGTACAGGCTGGCACAGTGTCACACTTCCATTACAACTCTGGAGAGTTGCTCCTTCTCGACTTCTCTGTCACTCTCATGTTTCCATGACGTCGTTATCTCCTCTGACCTTCATAGCCTGACCACTGCCATTGATTTTTACCAAGTGTCATCTGTGTTACAAATTGGTCTGGACTTGAATCTGTCTGTATTAAGAGGTTTAAATTCACACTTACCAGTGGTGGGAAAAGAGGGGAAAAATTACAGAAAGTGGGAATTTGCTGAGCTGTCAAAACAGAAGTAAGCTTTAAAAGGTTTTATGGCTAATAAAGCCTTTGAGGAAACAAGCATAAAGATACAAAACTGCAATAAAATTGCAGTGTCCTTAAAATTATTAGGATGACAGTGCTGCGAAGTTAGGCAGGTCTCAAACAATCCCGTGAGTAGCTCTGTGCTGAGAAGTTATTTAGTTGCTTTCATGAATCCTGAACAAATGTGAACCATTTACAAAATTAATCATTATTTAACTACATTTAAGGCACATGCCATCTTTAAACCAAATTAAATCCATTTAGTGCTGAAATGAATTCTTTCTCTAAGTCTTTACTGGGGATATGTGCTCCAAGATATATGAAACTGCACTGAAGCACGGACAAAACACTCATACTCAGACAGACAAGACAGGCTGTTGTAATGCCATGGACTTGAAGCATCAGTGCCCAGGACTTTCATTATAGGTTATCAGATGAATGACTCTCAGAGGCACTTCCAGACAACAGAAATAACTACAGTTTTGGTGTCTAAATGTTTGAGGTTTTTTTAGGTTTGTTAGGCTCAGAAAGTATTTAATGGTAATACTATAAATTACTTTGATGTTAAAGTGTTCCCAGTAGTCCTTGCCTCCCACTTACCTCCTTTGTGACCTGGATCAAACCACTCTAATGTCTCAGTTTCTTCTCCATTGTATGGATGACATATATCTTTCTTGTGATGAGTGAAATTTCCTTTGTGTCTAGAAAAAGAAGTAGGAGTTGTATAAGGCTGACTTAAATAGCTTTATACTAGTGGTTGCTAGATGATGAGAATGGGAGTCATGTCACATGTTGCCGTGTATTCTCTGGCATGCTGTGTGCTACCTAAGGTGGCAGGAGCACTGGCTTCTTCCATGGGGCATGTAGAGTGGACACCATGCAACATTTATTCCCTCCTCGGGCAAATGCGACATCTTTCCTCTGGATTGCAGGGTTCGTGGCTCAGATGCTGGTAGCTAGTAGCTAAATCAGCCAGGTTGGCTAAGTGACCTTTCAGGTCAGAGAACAGTGGTGGCCGTGTAGTAGACAGTGCCATGAAGCCAATTCACTGAATCATAGAATGGTTTGGGTTGGAAGGGACCTTAAAGATCATCTTGTTACAACCCCCTGCCATGGGCAGGGACACCTGACAGGACACCCAACCTGACCAGGATGCTCAAAGCCCCATACAGCCTGGTCTTGAACACTTCCAGGGATGGGGCATCCACAGCTTCTCTGGGCAACCTGTTCCAGTGCCTCACCACCCTGACAGTAAAGAACTTCTTCCTAATATCTAATTTAAATCTCCCCTCTTTCAGTTTAAAACTGTTACCCCTCATCCTATCGCTCCACTCCCTGATAAAATGTCCCTTCCTATCTTTCCTGTAGGCCCCCTTTAGGTACTGGAAGGCCACTATAAGGTCTCCCTGGATCTTCCTCTTCTCAAGAATGAATAACCCCAACTCTCTCAGGCTGTCCTCATAGCATAGGTGCTCCAGACCTCTGAACATCTTCATGGCCCTCCTCTGGACAAGATGCAACAGGTCTGTGCCCTTCTTGTGATGAGGACTCCAGAGCTGGACACAGTACTTCAGGTGGGGTCTCATGAGAGCAGAGTAGAGGGGTAGAATCACTTCCCTTGACCTGCTGGCCACACTTCTTTTGATACAGCCCAGGATGTGGTTTGGCTTTCTAGGCTGGGAGTGCACATTACTGGCTCATGTTGAGCTTCTTATCCACCAACGCCTCCAAGTCCTTCTCCTCCAGGCTTCTCTCAAGCCATTCTCCTCCTAACTTGTATTTGTGCTTGGGATTGCTATGACCTCAGGTGCAGGACCTTGCACTTGGCCTGGTTGAACTTCATGAGGTTTGCATGGTCCCACCTCTCAAGCCTGTAAATTCCCAGGAGGTAGGAGTCAGTGAGAACAAGGGAGTGAAAATCTCTTGCAGAACCTTGGTAAAGTTACATCTGTTTAACGATGGCATCAGCAGCTCTTCCATAGTTCAATTACTACTGAAATTTGCACACAAACAGGTTCACATCCTTCTATTTCATACTTCAGTAACTGAATTTCCCATCATGTTGCTTGTTGAAATATTTACTAATCTTGGCAGGAAAAAAAAAAAAAAAAGAACAAAAAAGAGAAAAGGAAACAAATTTAACTGTGGTCCTTAAAATAAAAGCTTTCCTAGTATAGTTTTCGGCTTCCCTGAGCTGAAGAGATGCTGTGATCACTGACTCTGAGACCATGTCAATGTTAAGCTTCTATTCACATTTTAAATCTTGGCTATTTATATCTGAAGGCCACTGAGCGCTGGCCTCCAGAAGGCAGTGCCAGAAACCCTCTCTTCTCCTTCATGGCAGCACTGCATCTGGAAGACCCTCAGGAATGAAGCACCTTCTGATGACATACATCTGACTCTCTCAGGAGAAAAGATGCTGTTGCAGCAAAACCATGAATTGTACCTACCCTTCAAATCAACAGGAGATAAATGGGATGCTCTTCACACTGACTTTAAAGAGAGTGAGTCACAGAGCAAGGGCCAGGGTGCCACTGTGGATTAAGAACTGGTTATGAGATAGGAGAGAAAGATTCGTCATGAACTGCTGCTTCTCAGCGTGTAGAGAGATTAGTGGTACCCCATGGGCAAATTGTCTCTGTTAGGAAGAACTATGGAGGATTTAGAAAAATTCCAGATGGATTTAAATACATTGAGGGATTAAGGAGCACAATGGTAGATGAAATTCAGCTGGAATAAGTGTGACAGAATAATAGACATTAACAAAAATAGTTCTTTTTAGGAAAAAAAAAAAGAAAAGGTATTCTTAAAACTCCTCATAGTCTGAGCTCTGAGACTGTGGAAAATTTTGAAGAAAAGATTTGCTGTGTTTAGATACATGAATCCTACCCTTGTTATAGTGGCACATATTTTCAGACCTGAAAATCTAAAAGAAGGCATGGAAATCTTGAAGTAGGTGGCCCGTTTTTCTGGCATGCATTTCCAAAATGCAAACTAATCTAATACATATCACTGAAGTCAAGAGTTCAACAGGATATTTTTTAAAAAGAGAGACGTTTTTTATAAGTAATAAGCATATACATAATCAGATTTACTAATTTTTTGTAGATTTATACCATATTCTCATCTGTTCATTTTTAGAAGGAATGCTCTTGCTGCAGTGTGTAAGGCACGAGGGACTGCTTTCTGATCTCTGTCTGTTCTTTGCCTATGCTGCAGTGCAGCAAGTGTGCCTGGCAACAGAGTGCACGGCTGAGATTATCATCCCAACCTGCAAACACGAGGTTCATGTGTTTCATGAGGTTCATGCAAAGATAAAATGTCACCATTCTTGTATCTGACCACTGGAGTCAGATATTGAGTCAGTTGGAATCTGGTCTTTTCGTGTATAATATTCTCACTTATTTGGTCAAGTGTCCCTAGTATTCCTGGCATAGAAGTTTGGTGTTCTGCTACTTTTTGACTGGGTTTTGGACAACTGCCTGAAAACTGACAATTTCACAGCAGTCCTCACACCTTTTAAGTTTTTCACAGGGGAATTGAGGTCAATGTTGAATATTGTTACTGGAAAACTTTTTTGACACCTGTCTTTCTTGTTTCTTAGCAGTGTGAACACAATGATGCCCAAGAAAAAAAAAAAAAAATTAAAGAATTTATGGTTTCTGTCTGTCACAGCGTTTTTCCCAGGGTAGGCTGCTCCTTAGGTAGTCTTAACAGAGATCTGTATCAGCTGACCACTTCTCTCACTCTCCTTCAAAATTTTTCCAGAATTATCTTGGGCTTTATTTTATTCTTTAGCTCTTATTTTTGGACTCCTGTATTTACTGATGGCCTAAGAAAATCAGGCAGTAACATGTCCAAGGTGGTTTAAAATAACCTCCAGCCTTGTGGTGGCAGCTGATGCTGAGAACTTACTCAGGGTCTGGGGTTAGTACATACTGCTGGGGACATGCTCCCTTCAGCAATTGCTCTTCTCACTCCTTCTTGATGCCAGCAGCAGGAACTGGAAATTGCTTTCCCTCTCTTTACCCTTTTCTCCTGACTGCCTTTAGCAGGCAAAGCAGTCATGGCTGGTGTGCACCAACCCCTTGCCCATGGAGAGAAAGCGCTCGAGTCCTGGCATTCTGGCTTCTCCTTGCCAAGCAATGCACTGAGAGCAGAGACAGGGTGTGAAAGGAATCAGGCCTGATACTGGCCCATGAAGGTGGGTGGTTAAAAGTACTGACGCTACTGTCACCTGTTCGAATAGACCCCCTCTACTGGATTTAATCATTTTTATTTGTTAAAGCACATAATAAGCAAACAGACAGTTCCTAGCATATCTGTAAGTTATTTTAATGAAGCTCTGAAATACTTCCATACACCTCAGCCCTGTGACCAATATTCCTGCTCTTTTCCAAGCCTGGAGGGAGGATGGCAGCTTGTGCTGGAGCTGGCTGGGCTGCTCCTCCCAGCTTCCCATCAAGAGGGATTTTTGCCTTCAGCCTGTTCCATGCCCACGCTGCTGCGTGTTTTAGCAACAAGAGAACACTAGTCCTCCACTTTATTCATCCTAAAGATGGCCTCTTTATTTGACTCTCTAAAGCATTCCATACGGTATTTCAAACCCATATTTCTGAACTTTGAATTTTTTTTTTTAGGTATAGCTTTCTATCTGCAGTACTAAGGAGACTGTGCTGCATATTAAGAAAGTGATATGATTGCCCTGTCAATGAGGGAAAGCCATTTTGGTGTCTGTGCACAGAGACATTATAGAAACATGGTCAGGTGGAACTTTCTTAAATAATTATTTTAAACTATGGAATGCATCTTTCTTAAAATTCAGTATTTAAAAAGACTAGAGAAAAAATATATCTAAGTTCAGTATGAAAAAAATAAAATCTTCAACATTAAAGATGTTCTTCTGCGTGGCTACTAAGTGAAAAACTGTTTAAAGATCTTAGATATAAACACTCAGAATAAATAATGAGGTAGGTAGGACCAAAAAATTTGTGTTTGTCAGCTCAATTGTCAGTTTAGCTTCTAGAGTAAAGTACCTCTACTGGAAGACACTGATCTTTGGTGAAACCATCCAGGCGATTGTCAGACTAGGTCTCCTGGTTGATTATTTTTGCTAACGTGAATCTGTAAGGTAAAGACCCAACTGAGAAAAAATCTTACAGGTCTAAACCAACACTTTCACCTGCAGGGCATAATCTGTGTGTACCTCTCATTGTTTAATAAAAGCATTAGTTTTTCTGGCAGATTTGGTCTATTCACCTTCTGTTTTCAAGAGTGTTGGGTATCTATCTAGTTATCCATGTGGTTAATACCTTTTCCCTTTAAGGCACATTTCTAGGGTTTAAGCTGAAAAGTGGTTATTTCAGAACTTTGGGTGAAAACCGGGCTGCCTTATTTAGGTGCCAAACTTAGAGCTGATGAATGCTGCACATCTTCCCCAAGGATGGGGAGGTCATCCACTTCACTTGACATCGTTCAGCTCCCTGAGAGACAAGTGGAGACATACCCACAGAGAGAGATTCAGGCACCTTTTTTCCTCCACTGATCAGAAGGGACTTTGGGAGATACCAGAAGTCAGCCCAGCCCCTCTTCCACTGAGACATGCCAAACAAGTAGTATATTCTGGGATCCCGTGTGTGGCTAGCGCTCCTCTACTGAAAGGCTCTTTGTGTGGTGTCTTCTGTCTGTCTTCTGCATATAACTGCACAGGGTTAGAAAGTGAAGCAAGAGATGGAAGAGAACTTACTGAAGTTAGTTTAAGCAGTTTTAATTCCCACATCATGGGAGAGTGCTTTATGTACCAGCCCTGAGCAGTAACACTGTCCTCTTGATGGCCCAGCGGTTCATCTTTAGGCATAAAAGCAACAGAGGAAGACAGACAACATGCAAGAGAGAACATGACTCTTAACTTGCAGCACTCAGGAAGAAGGAAGACTGCTGGTCCAAACTCAAGTTTTCAAGCATGTATGCATTTTACACTAGTAAACATCAAAAATATTTTTAAAGTAAACCTTAGACTAAATAAAAAATTTCTCCACAAAAATAGTCCTTGGTGCTGGATTCAGGTTCTACCTTCCTCTGGCTGAGATGTGTATCCAATACTATTCCAGCTGAACACAGGTGTAGCCTAAATTTTGTACCTCCTCCAGGGGAAATAGTTGGAATGGGGGTGCCACTGTGCTTGACTTTGAATAGCGGAAGAGAGGCTGGATGTGAAAGTAACACTTATCTCCTCAGAAAACGTGTTTCCTGATGTTGCCAGGAGGACTGTAGTTAAGCACTAAGACAACTTTCAGGCTGTAGAGAAACGCCCTGCAATTTTAGTGCAGTGCTCGGCACTCTTAAAAATGGTCGAACTGGCCTTCATTGCCTGCGTCCCCATTTAAGCAAATTTTAGGTGGATTGAACCCTACCTTACTTAAGATTTCACTGGGGATTAGGCTGACATTTAAGTTTAAGGAGTGCAATTCCCAATGTCAGACCTATTTCTGTACCGTAGATTATTCTTCATTTTTGCAGAAAATGATTCAATTGAACTAATCTGACAGGGCTGACTGGATGTCCATTATAGTGCAGCATTACAATTGCTAAACAGAGTATTGGAAGGGCACTAGGTACAGGCTGGTAAAGACAATACATAATTTGAATGATGGCAGTAAGGGAGCATTTCAGAGTTTGGTAAGTGGGTTTCCGAAGACACTTAGCAATTGGGAGGAGGAAAAGCAAATGAGAGCAACTGCTTGACATAACCTTAGAGTAACATTGAGCCACATGTTGCTCTCCTTGGGCTGGGAGCAGGCTTGGCAAATGCTAGCAATCAAGCCATCTGTGTAACTGGATCAGATTTTTCCCACCAAAATGGATCCATTTACAGCATTGTTTTGACAGGCATGTTGGGAAATAGAGAACATACAGTTTTCATCATTGTTTACTTCTGTTTTTACTCTTGTTCCCTTTGACATTGCCCGCTGGCTTTTATTAGAGTTTGAACTCCATTTATCTCAGCATGCAGAGCTGGCCGTGCTGCCAGTGTCGCTCCCCGCAGAACTCCTCCTGTTCCTTCATTTACATGTTTCCCTCTTGCTCTTTAACCAGAAGAGGAAGCTTTGAGCCTTGAATGCATAAATCATTAGGTCCAGGTCAAAAATAGATAATGCATTATTAAAAGTGGTTGTTCTCAGTCATCAGATTTGTACTTTATCTTGGGAATTTCTTGGAAACATGGTATCCATTTGTAGCATTGTTCAGATAATTGCAGTATGAAGCTGCACTGGTCTTGAGATCAGCATCCGATATTGAGCACTACTCTTTAGTCAGAGGGATCTAATTGGCTATTCATGAGGCATGTCTTGTTCATAAGGCTCCATTTGCCCACAGCACGCATTTAGCAAGGCTACTCACTCACCAGTGAGGGAGAAGATATCTTCACCTGCATCCATGTGCTCTAAATATGCTCTAAAATCAGTCAGATGTGCTCTAAAACTGGTCAGATCCCCTCTGCTGGAAAAGTTTGGAGCAAAATTTTTTATAGGAGAATGAGGGAATTTTTTATTTTATCTAAAAGTTAATTTTCGTGTACTTGGTCTTTACTACTACAACATCTTCTCTGTACTTGCTAGGGAGAAATATACATAGACTTCAAAGACAGCCAGTAGTGTTGCTCTTTCTATTCTTGGGTCCGAAAGGGATGCAAGTCAAATAATAATAGCCTTTTATTGAACAATAGTAGGCATCTGACAAAGAAAGTTGGTATCATTGTAGTCATTTTATGAATGGTGAAATTGAGGGTCATGATAGGCCTCTTCCAGATGAAGATATATTCTGTTCCTCATTCATAACTCATTCAGCAACAGATATTCCCTGATTTATATGTAAACCCACTGAAAATAGTGGGGTTGTACAGACAGATTAAAAAAATGGGTTGCAAATTCTATGTATTTTATAGCAGTGACTGAGAAGAAAATGACTTAATGGGATTGTTCTAAGTTGTGACAACTTTCTGGAACTAGATTTTAGAAATGACTGCTTATCACTGTACTTTTCTTGTAAGTTGAGCAAACGAAAAGTGAAATCTTCAGTAGACAATGGCAGAGGAAGGTATTAATCCAGTGTTCTAGTATTTAAATTGCCATTATAAGTGACTTATTCCTTAAAATATTTCTGTTTTCAGCTCCCTCACTTGGAGAGATTTAGATATTGGAAGATACCAAATATTATTTTCATCAATATCCAGTACACTTTGTGGAAAAGTTTAACAATTACATAAAGTTGGGCTTTTAGTAATGGTTGGCACTAATAGCAAAATGATAAAATTAGGTGGCACTAATTTTCAGAAGTTCTTAGCAGCTTACATTAAGAAACTTATTCTTGCATTTTCATTTCAAATTTGTCTCTAATAAAATAGCTTTATAGCCTAGATTTGCTTTCTTTTTTTGTTAGTCAAAACTCTTGATGAAGTTATAGGGAGCTGATTGGCACATGATTATTTTAGGTCATAAAAGTAGGTATGGATTAGACTATTTATTTTTCATGTGGTTAAAATGGATAGGGAAGTTTTCACGCTTATGTCATGATGTTAAGTCATGACATCATAGTCTTACACTGAACTGGGGAGTCAATTCATCTGAAGGGATAATGTAGTACCACCATAAAACATAGGCTTTTTTTAGCAGAGATATAAGCCATATGCTCCAGCAGGTATGACTAGTTTAGTGCAAGATCTGTGCTCTGAAAAGTGAGATTAAACAAAAGCAGCAGTGAACTGTTTTGCAGATGATACTCTGCCAGACTTTAAAGCTATATATATCTACATAAACCCCAAAGGAAATATTTATATTTCATTCCCCATTTATTTCTTCATTGTCATTAACCTGTCAAACAAAGTATATTCTACAAATGTGATAGAGATTGGCATCTAAGTGAGGCAGAGTTCTGCTCCTGGTTCAGTAGGGTCTGAATCTGTCAACTGAAAAATTGTATTTAGGCTAGCACTCACAGATAGAGATGGCATTAGAAGAAAAAGCAATGGAAGAAAGTTAGTTGTACATGAATTTTCTATACGTTCTGACTCTCTTTTCATCTTCCAAGCTGTAAAGAACCAGAGCTGAAAAGCTAAAAAGGACCCCAAGAGAGTTATGGTAAACTGTGAAATGTATCACATTTTGTTTTAGCTGCTATTATCATATCTTAGCACAGTTAACTTGAAGGAAGATGCAAAAGAGAAATCTACAGCAAATGAAATGAGAGCAAAAGTAGGAAACCCAAAGCAAGCACTATCTCAGTATCTCAGCTGGCAACAGCTATGTCATCTACAAAAGATACTACGCCATCCCAGAGTTTATTCTTCCTAAGACCAAACACTAGATCAAAGATGATCAGAAACCTTCAAAGCAATCATAAAATGGACTGGTAAAATCAAGAAGGACTGATAAAGACACTGCAGGAACAATTGCTTTTCTTTGGCAGAAAAAGGGTTGTCCAGCCTCAACAGAACCCACAAAGCATAAATAGCATCCATGGATGCCTTTTGCTGCCTTTTGTTTTTCCCAGTATGTGTTTTGTATCTCTGAGGCCTAAGTTGTGGTTTCTCTTTTAAGGATTAGCCATTACTGTTGTACTGAAATGTCTTAGCACATGCTCCTAAAAGAAAGCTCCTATGGGTTGGACCTTTGTTGTAGCATGTTTGGAAACTGAGAGGCCATAGCCCAGAGACTCCGTCTGTGCCATGCTGCTCTGAGTGAATTGGAGCCAGCAAAAACTGCCACCAAAAATGGTGGCCCCACTCTCCTCCCCCTGTGTAGGGAACTGAAATGACCATCTTGACAGTTCAGACAAAGTAGTGTGAACCCTACTTGGAAGAAAGTCTTAGCTTTCCTCCAAGTCTTTGGCCTTGATAAAATAGTTTCATCACCAGGGCTGTCTAAAGAGTCTCCTTTATACTATTGCAATTTCTCTTGTTTGTTCCTTATCTGAACAACTATTTTTTGTCTTTCTTTGTTGGTTTATGTAACACTTTCCCTTGAATTAATTCCATAGTTGCTGAACCCTCACAATCAGTAGGTGAATCATATTCATAAAAGAAGCCCCACTCCATAATACATAAAATTCTTCCTATGTAGAGCTGAATGAAGCAAGCTGAAAACCTAGCATAGTACATGAAGGATCACAGATAGCGGCTGTTCCACGAGTACTGTGTGCTTGTACCAGGGAGACGCGGGAGGACCATGGGCAGGAGGATAGATGATGTTTGCAAGTTGTTTTCTGGTAAGAGTCCTTGTATAAACTTGAAATCAGATGGGTGATGTGGGTGCATGGCACTGTTGCGACGTAGGCTGGTTTGTTTAACACTGTGCTGGTGGGAAGGGTGTGCTCTCTCTGTAAACAAAGCTAAAGGCAATCACTGTACAAGTGCAAATGATGCAACGCTGAGCAACACTAAACACAAGCAAAGCAGAAACAGAGCGTGGAAAATTACATTCTGGCATTTTTAGAGAAAGGTTTTGAATATTCAACTCTCCTACAGTACAACTGCCCCAGAACTGTGATTAACAGTACTAGTATATATCAATGTTAAGAAGTTGTAAAATACCATCATATAGATTAATCATTCTTGATGTGAATCCTCAAATGTCATAGTTTGATCAATGGTAGTACTGGTACCAAAGAGTACTGGTTCTGCACCTTTCCTGAGCTGTTACAAATGATGATTTCTTAGCCTAACAAACAGCACGTGAGTTTGGGAACCTATGTGTTTTAATTTGGTATTGGATGAGAGTTATTAAGACTATTCCTGGATGTTCAAGCTTGCAAAAGAATGGCCTTTCAGACCATTTTCTCTCCCATTTTCTCTGCATCATTCAAATGCTCTAATTACATCCCCACTGCTGTTACTACATTGGCTTGTAGCAGCCTGCCTTGTTTTTGAAGTTGGAGAATGCTTTTTGAGGGTAGGAGGGGTAAGCAAGGAGTAGGAGGTTGAGCTTTTAGAAATGAGACTCCCTTGCTTAAAAAAATGACACCAATGTACGCAGCAGACTTTGCCGGCGCCACTGCATAGACCTGCTATTACAGTAAAAGCCCACTTGCTGACAGCAGTCATTTCCATAAAATTTAAGCCAACATCTTTGGGAGAAAAGATTTAATTAACACATAAGCCCCTGAGTCACTATGACAATCTGCTTTCATAGTGATGGGAATAATCACATTTCTACCCGCTGTCAGTCCTTGAAATATAGGGGTTTTATGAATAATCTATTGTAATTTTTTTTTCCTTACAGAAACAATCAGATTCTTTTGTTACTTTCACACAAGAACATTTCTGTCTTAGACATCTAGAAAAACTCTAAATTTATCTGGTGCCTTGAGGGGCTACCTCTGCTTGTGTGACAGGAGTTCTCTTGAGCATTTTCGGTTAGTAGCATGAAGGGAGGCTGAGCAATTCCATCCTTACCAACATCCACATGAGACATCCCATTATTTAAATAGAGGTGTCCTTAGGGCAGTGTATGCAGAACCTAGTGCAATAAATAAATAATAATAAAAAAAAAACAGTGCTCATTGCAGACAATAAATAAAATTGTGGTAATGATTACCATGATATAAAATTAGATTCAAAAACTTTCACTGTGAACCAGAAGTAATAACCTAGGTATAGAGCTTTGAAAAATCTTTTTTCTCCTGTAGTCCAGTTGAAAATATCATGTCTAACAGTATACTATTTTTTGACACCTCCTTCTCCTACTTGTTCTAAATCCTCGAAGGAAAAAATACAGAATATTTTTCCATTGGGTTAGTCTCATCAAAGTTGTTTCTGATTTACCATGGCATAACTTAGATAAGTATCAAGCTTGTAAGGTTTAATTTTATGATCTTTGGGGCTTTAACAATGTTGAGAATAGTTCTATAATCACAATTTAGACAGAGAATGTTGTATCTGTTGTTCTCACTGGACATTTCGTTATCATTTCCTTATCTTTTTACTTTCTTAATACTTTTGTATTTGGTTCCACAATACTGAACAACAACTAAACAAGGTATGATCTGTATATTAGGGACAGAACATTCTTAATGCATCTTTAGAGTCATAACAACTCTAATAAACTGAATTTTTTGCAAATACAAATTTTGCATCTAGATAAGTGGTTTTTTAAATGTTAGCAGTCCGCTTGTGTTAGGCTTGATTGCAACCTATTTTCTAAATTAAAAAATGTAAATGTGGCATTGACAAAGGTTAAAAAGATTTAAAGCGGGTTCCGTCAGCAGTGCATACAGACACCAAACTAAATCCTATGTATCTAATCAGTGTTCTCTGGACTGTGTGCCTTACCCCATTGTTTACCCTCAAATCCATAATAATTTTGTATCCTTTCACTGGGCAAAGATTCATTTTAAAACTAATGAATTTAAAAATATGCTTTTCCCTTGTCCATTTGATACTGAGCCTGCAATTTTACTTTCATTGTTTGTTTCCCTCCTTGTCTCGTCAATCCTTTTCTCTCTTTCTGTCCTTTTACTTTATTACATTTTTTATTGAGGACCGAGATGAACTGGTTGCTGCATCATGGGCCCATTACACTTCCTAACAATTCCATTTACACCTTATTGTTTGTCTTATTGCTGGAAAATTCAGGTGATTCATCATGCCTGAAGAAGCACCTGATCCCAATTCCCTTGATATCACGATCACTATGTGACAGGAATACAGTTAGTGGTGGCTTTCAGACTCTAAGAGGCCAAGGTGATAACTCTTTTGGGACTTTTAGCCTCTCAAGTATTGATGAGTTCCATTTTCGTAATGCTCTGTTTTCTTGCTTCCTTTCAACAGCCCCCTGAGTGTGGAAAAGGGCTTGGAGTTAATAAAGGAAGTTGCAGATCTCCTGAAGCTGCAGATGAGTGCCTTCGATGATGTCAAGTACGTACATGGAATTTGCCCCTTTTTATTTTATTGGAATTCTCATTATTTTTGAATAGTTTGTCTTACAAGGAAATATCTACTCTTTAATGCCAAAATTAATGAGACCATGTGGGAGACAAAAGAAATATCATGGTGATCTTTATAACGTCCCCTACACACAGGAACAAATTATTTTGAAAAAATTTTAAAGACTGAGATTTGCCTATGCTTCCGTAGGGAAAAGTAGTCTGTTCAAAGCACTATAAAAATATTACCAACCTTATGTAACAGTTTCCAGGTGAGGAAAGTCTTGTTAAGGGTCATTATACCCATCGTTGCTGAGGGGGAAAATGACATCAGAGATGGATAAGAACTTGGGTCCCTGGCTTTGAGTCTGGCATGTGGCACACTAGGTCATGCCGCTTGGTCAACTACTCATTTAACAGGGAGTCACAGGGAGTTCAGCTATGTTAAGCTACTGGTTTTCTTCCTGTGATTCATACTGATGACTGCTCTGCATGCTAATCTCCTAAACTAGGAGGTTATGAATAGCCATGTCCAGTAAAAAATTTTAGATTGAGGATTTTCTGAAATCACTTTGGTAGGAACACTTACTTCACAAAACTCAATTCTTCTGTGAAACAGAAAATAAAAATACTTTGATAGAAAAGTAATGGAAAAGAAGGGTCAGCTGTGGGAGGGTTTTGATAAATTTCTGGAAAAAAGTCACATCTTGGCGCACAGAAAATAACTGATGTCTGGGTAGCATCCAGTTCCTGCCTATGTTTCAGAGGGTTTGGGGCTGCTTATTTTGGCCCATGCGTCAGGTTGCTGAAGTGCGGCATCTTTCTCAGCCTTACTTGTGCTGCCATTAGCTTTTCTTTAGCCTTCAGTTCCAGTGAATGTAATTCATCATTTAAAACTGAGGTTTAAACCATAGTCTGAAGATGTTCCATCTTTAGTGGAAGTGTTTACTATTATTATTTGAAAAAAAAAATGTACCCCTTTTGTTACTGCATATGCAGGGAAAAATAGACTACTGGTGAGAAAACCTTTTTAGAAATCTGACAAATACCAGACATACTGGCTTTAGTTATTTATAATGAAAATATTCCCATATTTTGTTTGCTAGAACAATTTTTTGTATTGCTGAAAGTCTTTTTACTTGTATTTTATGAAATGCATTTTATAAGAAAACTGAGTTTTGAAATTACAAAAAATGACAATATTATATGGTCTTCCTTGTAAAGAGAATTCGCAACCTTGACTTTGAATACTACCAGATGAAGTCTGCTGCACATTTAAAGGGATAATTCCATGGAACAATTTCTCTGCTGAAATCAACGGGTTCTGCTTCATTAACTTCATGCATTTACAGTACAAGAGCACTTTCACCTACCTTTCTAATTGTTAGCATAAACCCTTTTGGTTATTTTTTATCATTTGATAAATCACAACAGCATTGCAATTGGCAGGCTGTAGATTCATTCTCTAATGAAAAATATCCCTCCAGTGATATAGCTGACAAACTTTTTGGGTTTTTTTAATGTGCCACATTAGGGAATCTGGTTATTTTGTGTCCATTAATATGCAGTCTTACGACTGTACTGAAAGTACTTGTATTGTATAGTCGGTATTTTAAAAGTGTGTTTTGAATGATAGTAACTCCCAACAGGACCAAGTATTCTGTCTATCAACACAAACACGGTCTTTTCCTTTCTAAAAGATCTACAAATCTGGGAAAGATTATCTCAAATCTCAATTTAGTGAAGAAATAATCCATAATAATTTTTCTTTACTCAAGAAAATGAGATGCTTTGACTCATGTTAAACCCATGAAATGCTAAAGAAGCGCGGAGCTGGCCAGTAGATATAGCATTAGTAGAAGCTTTAGAAAAAGGCCTCACCAAGCAAAGAATTAATGCTTTTTTGATTTGTTCTTTTGGTCATCACTGCATAGCCATCATTGGAAAAATATGAATTTGAAGGCTCTGGTTATCTTCTGAGTGGCATCATGGAGAGGGGCTTCAGGAAAGACTTGATATTGTGGTTATTCCTAATCCACCTTTGACATACCGAAGTGTGAGAATGAGGCCTCTCAGGAAACATATTTTTTACTTGACCTAAGGCATTATGGGTGATTTTAATTATTTTAGTTTACTGGCAACTAAAAGTACTTAAGGATTATTTTTTTTTTTAAAGTCTACTTTGAACTCCAACCTGAGAATTATCTTGGTGTAAAATTCTCAAGTCTCTCTTTTCCTTGCAAGAATTCTGATTGGTAAGAAAATAACAGTGTAGACCTGAGTTTTTAGACTCTTGCAAAGATTTCAGGGTAAAGACATCTTAATGAGAATCATGGGGTTAATTTGAGAGTATAGACAAAGCCATCACATTCAATAGGAATCTTGTAAGAAGAACTGAGGAGACAGGGTGAGTGAATTCTTCTAAAGTTCTTTAAAGTCTCAATTTAGAGTTTCTTGTCCTTTTCTCTGAAAAAAACCCAACTTTTAAAGGGACTGCTTCGCAAATACATTACTACCTTTAGTTAGTTTTGTCTGCAAATATCTTTTGTTCTTCCCTATATTTTTAGGATTTTTCCTGTGGTTTGGGGTTTGGTAAGTGTAACAATGTCTGTTAGTTCTTGATTAGTTGACGTGTGGTAGTAATCAACTTATCTTTTCTTCTCTTGTTCGCAATCCTGCCATCTTTAACCGATGGCCTGCAATTCACTGTATAGCCTCAGGCTTGGCTCCCAGAGTGTTCAGTCCACTTCTACAGTTGGTTTGTTGTCAAGTTTGCATTGACATAAACTTCGCTCACCCTGTGAAGCAGATAAGTGGGAATAGATTTGGGGAATTCATAATTAGAAATATTTCAACATTGAAGAAAAGATCCAACATGTTAGCTGTCACTTTTGGATACAGCCTGAATCTTTATGGAAATAATAGTTATGCTTAATATGTTTTGTTAATGATTATGTAGCTGTCAAATAAATTCCATTATTTCTTATTACATCATTAGAGACCATTAAAAGGATATTAGCATGCTGATGTAATTATGCAAACAGACGTAAAATGACTACAGTTATGATTTTATAATCTAATTATGGGTGTCCAATGCCCCTGGTGATTGATTGTTGGGCTAGTATCATGGATTGAAGTCAGATGGATAGTAGTATTAGCAGAGTTTGTATTTATTTAAAAAAATAATAACTTTACCACTCTACAATCTGGAACATTGGCTTTCTTCATGTAATTACAGTTCTTCACACATTATAGAGTAAACTTACAAACAAGAGAGGTTATCAAGAAACATCCAAATATAAAAAGAATACTAAAATCTGCAAGCTAAACTGTGAAGATGGTGGAAAGGACACTCAGATCTATAGTGAAAGCCATTGAAATAGAACATACATAACTTATTTGGTTTCTGATGAGAATATGAATTATTTCTGAATTTTTATTTAATGTTCTCATACTTGGGGCATTTACTGAGAACACTGGTAAGGGAGGTTTTCAACTCTAAGCTTAGCTGAATACCTTTTTGTGGAAAGAAAATGGATTAGTCTGATTTCATAGTATTTCATACTGCATATCCTACCATTCTCAGCCTCCAGTTAAGAGTGAGATTCTCAACTGAACATTACATTATCTGATGGATGCTACAGTAGCACTAATTTTTTTGTTTTCCTTCTTATTCCTCTATTTAGTCTTATGTGATTTCCCTATTACCATTGAAGATCTCTTGCTCGAGGTGTTTCTTTTTCCCACGTTTTTTTTCTAACACTTTGGCTTCCTCCATCCATTCACCTTAGTGGGCATCTTTGTCATTTTTGCCTTCTAACATACACAAACTCAGTACTCAAAGAAGTGTCCTTTCCAGAGACGTGATTATTTGACCAACAAGCATGCCCATTTCCATGTCTAATTTTTCAGTGGAACACCTCTAGCAGAGCACTCTATATTCCATACAATAGCATTAGTCTCTTTTTGATGCTCGTGTAATTGCCTGTATAAGCACATAATCAATATATATACATATAATTTGTGAATGAACAGGATATTTATGCTAAATTTCAAATGCTAATATAAGTAGATTTTTCAGGTTGAAAAAGATGATTCTGATTATTGAATATAATGTCTTGGATTGCAAAGTCATAAAATTATTCCCCTATCATCTAAAGTTGGTTGCATCTACATTGTACATCCAAAGCTAACTTGAAAGACCAAATCACTGATCTTTCAGTCTAAAACTCAAACTGCCAGATCTTGGGTTGGTTTTTCAGCTTTCACCTGACCACTCTCCATACTCACACTGAGATTAGAGGTGAATTCTATGTTTTACTTGAATAGTTTATTATATGAAAAGTGAAAATTCAGGTTAACTGAAGGTATGTACAGAAACTGTAGGGAGGCTTCAACTGAAAATACCTTGCAAAATTTGTGGCAGCCACAGCAGTATTGTTTGTCATTTTGAATTTAAAATACTATAATTTTTAAATTCAAAGTAATGACCAGTTTCAAAATATAACTAACTTATAACTGGTTTATAAAGAAAATGCTTTTATTTTGGTGATAAGAATAAACAAAAAATCGATTTTGGACTGAACTCAAGCCATTATTTTCAATATTTTGTTTTGTTGTTCAGCTGACCAAAAATATCAGTCATTCTATAAATTATAGAATTATAGAATAATTATCTATAATTACAGTATAGTCTTGAAATGTTTGATCATATCTATTTATTTTTCTAAAACCTTCTATCTTATTCCATATGCAGGAAAAAAAATGCTCAGTTAATGAGCAGCTCTTCGGTGTTTCATTTTATTCTATTGTTCAATGTATGGCTTCAGGATTTATTTATAACACATTATTCAAATCCTGCTTTGAGGTCAGAAAACCCATTTCCTCTTGGTTTGATTTGGTTTGGTTTTTTTTTCCTATCATGCTTTTCACTACAATATCAAAATGCTTGACGAACATGAATTGATACACTTAACTCACATGAGACTGATGTATTATTAGAACCTCACAGAGCTGGAGCTATGCATGAAGAGATTAACGTTAAAGCATTTGCTAATGTGAGGTGTCCAGTCTGATCTCAGAGTATGGCTTATTCAGCCTCTTCTGTAAAGAACTTCACTTATTGAGACAGCAATCCCATTACTTTCAGTTGCCATTCTGAGTGTTCAGCAGCCCCAGAAGACAACTTTCAGTTTAGACAGTGCTACTTGGTCTGTAAGAAAAATTACCTGAAATGACTTGGCTTCAAATGAACTGAGTCTGAATCTGAATCTGATGTATAACTGGATGGTACCAGAAGATTTCAAAGTAACGGTAGGACCTTTACATATTTATACTTCCATAACTTATTTGCAACATATTTCCTGCAGTCTGACAAAAATAAGTTGAGGCCCTTGAAAATATTGGTCTTGTCTACCACTTGACCACTGCTCATCCATGGATGTCAGGGATCCTATTGAAAAACACTCTGAAAAGAAAGACTGTCTATCTAGATACAACGTAAGTCAAGATTGATTTTTCCTATTTTACTGTAGTATGTCCTTAGTGTCAACTATGTTTTTTACATATTTTTATGTAAACAGTGATCTAAAAAAAGCTTGAATTTGAAATTTTATAATGAGGACAGCTACAAGCACATTCTTGCCATACTTCAAATCTCTGTTTTCAAGTAGTGGGGTTAGAGACACTTTCCACATCCTTTTCAAAGAAAAGTCCTTACACGACCAAACAATACCTATCATTATCCTTATTCTTAGGAAGGGCTGAAATGGTTGGGCTGGAATAAATACAATTTGAAAAGCCAGCCAACCATCCCAGTGAAAAGAACTTGAACTGAAGAAGATGTCTGAAAATCAAACCAAGTGGTGAAAGTTTGGAGAAGCTTTAAATGTGTTCAAATCGGGCTGGACAGGCAGAGTGATGAGTGGAGCTCCCAGCCTCACCTATTATGAACATGTGCAGTGGCTGTAGTATCCTAATCATGCTATATAGGTTTTGTTCATTGTTTGTCATGTTATTTTTCTAACACTTGAAAAACTCAATCAGCCAGTTAATCATATTCAGTCATCCAGAACCTAAAGGCTGGAACAGTACTTGGTATTTTCACTTCATCATGCTGATGGATTATGACATGTGGTATATGTATGCTCTAAATGTGAACATCTCAGGAAATTATTGGTAACTTTAGAGGCAGGATAGTGTGAGGGAGGATTATTTAATCACAGCACTAGTGGGACAGGTAGCACAGTGTCTTGTTGGGTTTGTATCTGCAAACTTCGCTCTACTGCACAGATTCTCCATGATTCCTTTCTCCTTGATTCATTGTGATTAATCTTTTCTTGTGTTTTATGTTGAACACCAGTGGATGAATATTCTTCCAGAGTTTTTTCTAGATTGGCAGATTCTGGATTCTGTCATCTATGCCATTTAGATTTACTCAGAGGAATGTTCTAATATTGTGCTTATGAGAAAACATATAGTCCATTCTGCTCCCCTTAAGATGCTGTAATATAAACTACCAATAGATTGAATTTTTATTTCCATTACATTTATTATCCAGAAATTAAGCAACATTTTTATTTCAATTTGAACTGTGCTATGCTTTGTCTCAATAAAAAAGACATAACTTTGAAAAAAGTTGACCAATATTTGTCACCTGTTCTTTGATTTTAAATAGCAAACAAACAGACTAAAGCTGTTTGGTGTAATATTTTTTAAAATGTTATAAAAGCATAACTCAGAAATAATGGAACCACTTTTATTCAAACTTGACTCCTTCCTCAGATTTAATGAATCTGGAACACAAATTGTCTGAAAAATGTACTGCTGTAACTCATTGCATGCAGGCTTTTATAGGAAATTACGTTGTGTTTTCTGGTACATATTGTCTTATTTGACAACTAATTTATAATATAAAGATACATCAATTTTTAAAGGAATGAGGATAAGGAAACAAAAATAAGGTGGGAGTTTCAACAATGCATTCTTTTACTTAAAAATGAGTGATTTCTCTGCCTTAGCATTACATCAGTCTTGAGCCTTTTTCCCCTGAGGTACGATATATTTTGTGTGCTTTTCTTTAATAAATGTGCATATAACCAAGATCATTTTGCCTTCTTCACTGTAACTTTCCTGCTAGAAAAATATAAAAATACATTAAAATAACAAGAAGGATTTTGGCCTGCAGCATTTTATGAATTCTAGGTGACAAAACAGAAAGACCATAAAAAATCTAGGGAGACTCTTATAAATAAAAATGTACGAAGTTTGGCTTTCCATTACAACATTTCATCTCATTAAATCAGAGGATTTGCACATTTATAATCAAAACCAGAATGAAATCCAGTGTTCTAGATACATTTCCATGTACTCATAGGTCCCTACTCAAGAGAAGGTTTTTACAGATAAGTGAGCTTTTGAAGTTTATCTATTTTTAACTTCATATTTCTCTACCACTGATGCCTCTGTGTTACTGAGAATGCCATCATAATCCTTTTTTAATAAAATTCAAGTTCATAGCATTATAAGGCAAACAGGATACACTTTATTTCAAGCAAGTCACTGAACATGTGCATTTCATTTATATAACATTTCACGTATTATTACCAGGTAATCATTTCCATTCTACAGATGGGTAAATTGAAACTCCAGACAGTTTGCTTGATTTTCCCTAAAATGGTACAGAACTTAGTGACAGATATGAGAATAGAAACAGAGAACTGTGATTCTCACTCTTGAACTAAAGCTTTGTCCACAAATAGAATAACTAATATTAGAAATGTAAAAAGATTATCACGTAGAGATTTGTTTAAAAGAATAGTCCCTTATAAGAAATATATAAAATTAATCTTATGTCTATGTCTTTCTTGATCCTCCAGCCCTTGACTGACTGATTCTTCTACTTACACAAACACACACTTTTTTTCTCTTTCTTTGTCACCTGGATGGATGGATGGATGGATGGATGGATGGATGGATGGATTGCATGAATATTGCAGACCTGCTGACTGAGCTGAAAAAGATAAATAATTCTTCTGCACATATTTTTTATACCCTAGCTAGTAAATATTGCATATCCAGGCTATAAGCTGGACCACAACCTGCCTGTGCAAGGGTTTGTTTTCCTTAGGAGCCATAAAGGCAGCCAGAGCAAATATTCATCTGTAGGTGTGACCAAGAGCACCCAATAAATCGCACTTGCAGTGCCTCCTTTGCAAAGTAAATATCTCTCCCTCACAGCTGGCAGGGGAAACTCAAGAACAAGTCGTCTAGTTGGTCTCCTCAGAGGTAAAGGAGAAGCTAACAGGTTCTTAAGATGGCAAGAGGAAAGGCTCTGATTGTACCATTCAGAACTTTGTAGCTTTTTAAGTTGAGGCTTTAAGTTTGGCTTTTTTGGTCTTTGGTTGTGCTGCCTAATCCTCATCAAAGAAATTTGTGTCCTGTCTGGCTCCTGTCAAAGCTATGAGCATGCTGAACCTCTGCAAAAGTCCAAACACATGAGTCGTGCTCTTCATTAATTATTAAAAGTCACTTGTGCAAACTGAGCATAAGGTGAGTATCATCCCAGTAGACAAATTTTACATGTGATTTCAACAGACTTCATTAACAACACAGGTGTGCAGAGGGTAACTAAACCTGAAGTCAGTAAAATGCATTGAATGCTTACTGGCTAAAAACTATCTGCTATTTGTGTACCAGGCAGACTACCGAAAGGTATAAAGAAGAAGAATGGAAATATAAATAGAATATATTTTTTTTAATTACCTAACTTTTTCATCCTTTAGCTTAATCTTTGTGGAGTGAAAGAAAAAATGCTGTACATTTAAACAGCATTTTGAGACCATTTTCCCACTCTCTCAGGGTCCAAACACTTTTGCTGTAAAAAATTATAGCACTTGTATGGTTTGTTTTTTAAAGTACTGTAATTAAGAACCTTATTTGCATGGCAGGCAAAACTGGCAACTTTCATGTACTCAGCATGGTGAAAATGTCAAGTTTCATGGCCTGTGACAGATTAATAGAAAAATTATTTTAAGACTCATCAAATTATTCATAGATATTGAGCAATCATCAGAAGTTGCATTTTGTGAAGAATAAAAATAGGACAAACTGAGTGTAGCATCAATCTCTAAATTGAGTGTTGTCTGTTTTTTAAATCATTTCAATTGCAGGCTTAGCAAAACGATTTCACCTGAGATGAAGCGAGTTGTAAAATCTTTAAAATACTCTTTCATAGTCTTGTGCACTGTAAATTACTATCAGTGTACTTAGCACAACTTTGATGCATATAGATTAAATGATTAATACAAAATTAATGATTAACGTAAAATAAGTAAAAGTCTAATATTGTTTGGTATGAGAGCCCCACCAAACATGGGCTGCTGTTGCTGGAAGGCATCCCTTTCTGGACCCGACACCCCTTTTCCGTGACTTTGCTCTTGCAATGTTTGTAATGACAGTAGTGTGTCTGTCAGGATACATTTCATTATGTGGACACCTTGTAGTGCCCCCAGGAAACGATGCTCCATGAAGTCACTCTGCAGCACTGATCCTTTCGAGGGGAGAGAATAGGGTGCTACAGGGTGTCCAAATAATTACCAGGTTTATGGAGGCTGTAGATGCGGCTTGCAGAGACAAGTCTGAGCTGCAACCATCAAATCCAGCCCTAAGTTTTGTTTCCATGTAGTTACATTTACAAGATGCGATTGCTCTGAAACTGCCAATCTATCTAATCTTTGTGGTCTGTCTGCTACCCCTCACCCAGCTGTATGGTGTAAACCTCTCTAATGAAATGCAAGTGGTGACAGAAAATCAACCACTAACTGGTGAGCGCTGCAATTAATGCCTTTCCCTTAGCAGGGATTTTGCTTTTTCATCTTTAGTACTTGGTCATTGTCAGACATAAGGTGTGACATCAGTTCAACAAAACTTTAACTGGCTCTCTCCATGCTTGCTATACCTTTATTACAGGACCATATTTCTGTAGACAATGTTGCAAATAAACAGTTGAAGTTAAGTGTATATAAAGGATATAAATATGAATAGATAATGTATTTTCGGCTGTATTGCAGCATGTTGTGGAACACTGTGTGTCATTCTGCAGTTTAAGGAGCATGTTAAGAGTTTCCAGAGAAGGGCTCAAGAAGATCAATTTGCTAAAACAGAAAAAAGATTTTTTAATTGATCACTGGCTGCAAGTACATGCATGTCAATAGAAATGTGAGAATACATACAGCTGTACATTGATATTTTTTCAGTCCAGGTGCAAAATGAAGCAAACCTTTGAACAGTAAAGATATTAAAGAGTGAAAGATGTGTGCCTTTTTAGTATGAAGTCTGGTTGCTGATCAATATTCTCCACTCAACGGTTCAGGGAAGTTGTCGTGGGTCAGCCAATACATCCTTCACAGATTTCCTGAATCTTTAAAGTTTAGTCAGGTACCTGCTTGTGTAATACAAATAGAGTATGACACGATGCTCCACGAAATAAATTTTTGGTCAAAATTTCTGGTCACAAATGTCTGTGAAATCTGAATCAAGTATCCAATGGACTTACAGCTGGTTTCGGATAACAGGAGGAGGATAACAGGAGGTTGGGGCCAGGCTCTTTTCGGTGGTGCCCAGTGACAGGAGAAGAGGGAATGGGCACAAACTTGAGTACAGGAAGTTCCACCTAAACATGAGGAGGAACTTCTTTACCTTGAGGGTGGCAGAGCACTGGAACAAGCTGCCCAGGGAGGTGGTGGAGTCTCCGTCTCTGGAGACATTCAAACCCCGCCTGGATGGGTTCCTGTGCAACCTGCTCTAAGGAGGCCCTGCTCTGGCAGGGGGGTGGACTGGATGATCTCCAGAGGGCCCTTCCAACCCTATGATTCTATGATTCTACAATTCTAAGGAGCACAAAATAGCCAGTGTACATAGCCACTTCTTAATCCGTGTGTGTATTGTATGATGATGACCAGCTGCAATTTTCTGCCTTTGCTTTGCTCTGTAAATCATGTCCTACAAATGTACTGTATTGCAAAAACGCCTCTTTTAGCCATGTGCATTTTTCCATCAATTTGATTTGACATGTGTTTATATACCAATACGTATAATATAAAACACATTGACATGAATGTGAACATTTTAATCTTTCCAAAATTGAAAAGGTGAAAAAAAGGCTTCAGTGCAATGTCAGCAATGGATATAAGCTTTGAAATCCTAAACATAGTAAGCAAAGAAATGTGTACACATTGCAAGTCATTAGTTCAAGCCCACCAAACATTTCCTGAGACAATTACCTTCGCTGCTATAAAATTTGCTTTGCGCAATCCTCTGGAGCGTTACTAATTGCTTTTCTTAACCTCCAGAGATTAAAGGATTTTGAAATGAACATATAGACAAGTAGTGACTCTAATTTCAAATCTAAGCTTTATTAAGGCAAGCTCTGTTTTACGAAATAGGGTCATTAAGAGAATATTTAATGTTGCAAATATCCAATCCTAATCTCCTCATCTTCCTCCACTCTTGAGAAACTGCACTCTGCCTGTAATTTTTAAAAATGTGGTGCAACCTCAACTCGTTTCCATACGGCATCAGCTCTGTGTCTCATCTTCAAGAATACACGTAACCATGTTGGCACTTGTTTCTCAAATCCTTTTCCACTAGGGGGTATGATAGACTGTGACTGTAATTCACAGTAAACCTTCTGTATGATATTGTAATACTAAAGTATACACACATGAGGGAGAAGAACAGGCATGCAAAGATTGGTGCATAATTTATGGAGATCTAAATCCTGTCATTCATAATTATAATTATAACCTGCAGCTTGAAAGTGATATGGACCTTGCCATATTGATCATGCTCCAGCTCAGTTTATTCAGATCATTCTTTTGATGACAGGCAAAATATAAGAATGTTGTTAGCCAGTAAAACAATTAATGAAAGGAAATACTTCTATTTTACACAAAGAATATTGTTTGTTTCTGTACATGTTGTGCACCTTCCCACCTTCAGATGGGAAATATAAACCCAAGGGGAGGGGATATTATTAAATCAGCAATCAACCTTCAAGTCATTTTGGTATAAACACTGTAATTATTTCATCTCTAGTAAACAGAATATAAGACAACAGCACATAAGGGTGACAATTTGCAATATGTTTTGAATGTCTTTGTTAAAAAAAACCCTCTATTATAGCTGAAGGCAATGTTATACAAATTAAAAAAAAAAAGCAGAAGTTGTGACAGCCAACAGAGGGGGTAATTAGTCAGTAAATTTCAAGTAATAAATTTAGCAGGTCATTGCAACAGACATTACATTTTGTGCAGGGAGAAGTCACTGCTTATTAGCCTTGAAGCCAGACCTGCTTACCTTTATTCAAAAAAATCATAACAAAGTATTAGAAAAAAAATGGTAAGTGCAATTATAATAGCATAGTCCAGACACCTTCTAAAACTACCAGTCTTCTCTTATTTCGCTGGGTGTAAGTTTACTTATGTCAGAAGAGTCAACTACAAATTCACATAGTTGTAATTGTAGTAAGATAAAGATTGGAGGGAAAAAATAGGCAAAAAAATCTGACATAAAATGTTGTTTTTCTAGAGTAAAAGTGCTTCTACCTTACATTTTCAATCTCGGTCACAGCAGGCGCGTCTCTTAGATGTAGGTTACGTTTCAGCCTGGGCATTGTAGTTTACATTTCTGATTGCTTTTGCCTCCAGAGCGCTGGCCTGATGCAACCTGCCAGGCAGGAGGGATGCCTTTGCTAACTGGCAGCATCCTCCCGCATCTGTGGGAAAGGTTTGTTTGCAATTCATCAGGTCATAAACAATTGTGTGCACTCCAGTGAGCCTCCGTATTTGGAGTGATGTAAAGACAATTGCCATTAATATTAGCTAGGCTTCAGAGGCCTTGACAGCCCCGTGAAAAAGCAGTCTCATCTATCTAATTTCAAGTTCCTGGTTAGGAAGTATCAGGGGTGCATTTTATACATCTTAGAATCTTTTTTCAGGCTGGTTGCCCTCTTGTTAAAAAGTCTTTTAAAAATATTTTGCAGTCAAATAATTACTGGTTTTGTTTAAATGTTCTCGTCCAACACATAATGAACAGAGAGGAATTCCCCAAAAGGCATCTATTGTTACTGAAATGTTTATTTATTGAGTGCTTTTGCCAGAAGTCCCCCATGAGAAAAATCTCGTTTTATGAGCTCCTGAAGCAGTCAGTTCCCAAAACATTGAGCAGAAATGCAATTTTGACCAAGTAATCTCAAGGTCTTTTGTTTTCTTTTAAATAAACAGCAGAATACCAATGTGGAAAAAGTAGTGACAAGAGCTGTTTATTTTCCGCATTTTGTAAATATTCCTAGTGAAGCTGTGCTTGTGTGGTGCTCAGGTGATTCCTTATGTTCAAGCATTCAATTGCTACAGTAACGAAAAAAGACTATCACATGTAGTAATACATGAATGGGTATTTTAAAAGATTCTGAGATTTCTTCTTCCCTGCAAATGAACGGTGTTAACCAAATACCATCCTACTTGCCTAAGGATTTCTTTTTCCCACACTGTTTTTTTCTCTTTATTTCCCCACATTTTCTCATTAGTGGCGAGGAGGAATGACGGTGCTTGTGGCAACGCCTACATGGGCACGACTGGGATCCTGTCGTGTTCCTGGGTTATCCAGGTGGAGTCACTAGAGAATAGCGTGATGGTCCCTGCCAGGCTTCACTTCTCTGAAATCCCTGCCTCTCCCTGCCTGGGCTGGATCACTAAAATGATCCAGTTTTAGTATATATGATTTTAATGATGCCATGAAGTGCTTAGCTGCAGTGAGTGGGGCAGGACGGGGGGAGTGGGGGAGAGGCAGAGAGCTCTGGACCAGAGATAAAGGCAAAAAACTCAGGCAAAGGAAAGAAGGGGAACAAACTCTCTATGTCTTTGCTGATAAAGCCGAAGTGTAACTACACTGTGCTTGAAATTTCGCATCATTTCCAGGTTCTCAGCTATAATGGTGTGCAGTGTAGATTTGGGGGGAATGTCTAAAGTTGAGCTTTTTCACGCTACCCTGGTCACGGGACAGCTGTGTACTGCAATAGTGCCTGCTTTTAGTTAAAGCAGAGTGCTAATTAGGCTGTAAAGAGGAATAATCATTTCTCTTAGGCTGACAATGCAAAAGGGAGGACTGTGCACGATAGTTGTAATCAGTGTATAGTATCACAAAACTCCTAAGCGCCTTTTATAGTTGATTGTCTCAGTCTTAGTGACAGAATCAGGAGATGGTCTGAATTTTTGTATAGTAGTTATGTCAAATAATATATACTTTGTAATTGTTGAGTATTATAACCTAAGATATTATTTAAATGATGATGATAAATGCTTTATAATTACCTAACATTATTAAAATACATTTCTTGCTCATTAATGATTTGGCATCTGGGGTGTTTAGCAATAAAATCTGTTTTCTTTTTCTTCCTTCCCTCCCCCCCTCACTGCCACAGACAGTATTTAGAGAAAAATTATTGATTAATGACAGTTCTTATTAAATCCAGAATAAAATGTGTGCGGTGCATGCTTTGATAGTAAAAGATAGAAAGGTTGCTTCTTAGTCTTACTCTGATTCCCTTTGTGACCTCGAAACACAGTTCTGTGGTTAATAATAGGTTTTATTCTTCCTGAAATTAGAAAAATTTAAAGGTATTTCTGTCTAGGATATATGTGATGCAATTAAGCACACTTCATTAAGTACTCTTCATTGTATGAATCCAAAATATTAACATGTTGGTAAGAGAATAACTTAATACCTCATTTCAAACCCTGCAACAAAAATTTTTTTCAAGTTATTTCTTTTATGCAGCAGTTTTTCAGACTTCTTTCTCTCATAAGCCACAGCTATAGGAGGTCAAATCATGTTACGTGTATGGTTCCAACCAATGTACTTCACCTTTTAAGTAGGGTTGTTATTCATAGTAGAAGTGTAATTCTTTTTACGGATTAGATGAATAATAAAAACTTAGGAACTCACATAATACATAGTATGTATGCAAACGTATATAATAGTGCAAATTTTTGTCTTTGTTTTTTATACATATATATGTACTTCAGTACACTTTTAAGGCTATCCAAACTGAAATTTCTTTATTCCTTTCATCAGATGTGCCTGTAAATTGAATATTATTGAGATGGGTGGAGAATGAATGCAGCATGACACATATGGATTTATTTTTCTTTAAAATGAAATTTTTTTCTGACATCATGAACACTGTCATTCTTCATCTGGCTAATCAGTACCTTCTTCTGTAAATGCCTCACAGATTTTAGTGCCGTAAAGGCCCATCAGACTGCATCCAAAAAGGTCACCACAGAGTCAGTTATTTCCCTTCATAAGTTATTCAAATAGGTCATTACATCTGTTGTTAAAAGATAAATACTTGGTGGTATCTTTCTGGTCAAAATCACTTATTGGATCTGATATGTCCAAAATCTTTTCCCCACACATGTTATTGCAGAACCTGATCAAGATAAATAATTTTTTTTTTTATTGTCCCTCTGACTTACAGTTGTGACAAGAAGACAAATCTCGTATTGATGTTAGGCATATACATTTTGAAACTACCTGTAATCTTCTTTGGATGCTGATTTCCAGTGATGGTTTATGCTGTACTTGGGAGAATAACAGTTTCAGTGCCTCCATTTTCCCATTTTCATAATATGAATAGTATTTACAGGAGTGTTGTGAAGTTTAGTTAATGTCGTTGAAATTCTTTCAGACAGGCACAAGATATGCACAAGAAACCACAAGAGGTACAAAAATGTATGCAAATGTAGCTAATGAAGCAAAAGGAAGAGGGCTAAATGGTGTCTTAATAGTATCTCCTTAAAAACCTATTTTGATAAGCAATCTTACGCCATATCTCCTGATTATGAATCTTATGTTTTTTAATAATGTCTTCCAGCGTGCTGGGACCAGCTGTGACCTTCAGAGTGCACTCAAACTTCCAAAACATTTCAACTGCAGACGTTGCCAAAGCAGCAGGTAAGAGTCCTTGTCCTCCATTCCCAAACTGTGACCTCCCACGCGCCTGTTTAGTGGGCAGTAGCACTACAAACAGCACAGAGACATTCCATTGTCCCAGAAGATTGACATTTAAGGGAAGATACATTCAAGAGGTGAGTGCCACATATGGGAAATTGAAGTGTAGCATCTCTGAGTCAATTAAAACTGCCTGAGACTTCCTTGGTTTTAGTTGAAATGGATTAAATAGAGACGTGTAGTCAAGGCCTAGCATGTGAAAAACTCTTCAGTGTTGTCATGAACTCATAAAAACAGACTGGTTATTGCTAAATGAGGATGTAATACCTTTGCTTTTCTGATACTTTTTTTCCAGGGAACAAAAATGTTATTACATGTTAGCCCTAGTTTCTGGATCAATCGGTGGTAGAACTATAGCTTTATTGGTGTGTTGTTTAGGCAATTTCAATGACAAGTTAATCTTGGTAATAAACATTGTATTTCTGGAGCTAAGCTGCTTCTGGATAAGTACCACTGTTCCAAGAAGCCTGTTGGCTTCTTGTCAACTTGGCTAATAACTATTATGGAGTTGCTGACTGCAAGAAATAATATCATCAAAGTAACCAAATTGATAAGTGATTTGTTTCCGAATTACCCAATTTATAGGTTTTAAAAATAATGAGCAAATAAGTTGCAATGTTCTTGAAAGTAGAAACAAAAAAAATCCATGTAAATAAAACACTGGGAGCTCAAAACTGTCCATTAAATTCTCCTTTTGCTTCACTATGGATGAATTTAGTTATAAAAAGAACTGGGGTAGTTCCCAAACCAGAACTTTCCTTTGTGGGACCCATTGGAGATGGGTCTTGTTAACTGATGATTAGAGAGGTAGCCAATGGGATACCATTTTTCTTAAAAGGGTTTAACATGCCAAAACACCGTAGAGGCATACTGTCAAAATTAGGAAATTACGATAAAGTAATTATTGAATTATGGGACATCTGAATGTGTATGATTTACCTGGGAAAAATGAATATGTTTTTTCTATAGCAGTGCCTTGCCTTGTAGACCTGTCGAATCTCTCTGAAGGGATCAACAAACATGATGCAGCCAGTAGAGCCTGCCTGGCTTGGGAAAGACTTTTGACAAGGTCTTCCATGAGAAATTTCTAAAGAAACTGATTGTTTCTTGGAATGTGGAATATGGAACATGAAAATGGTGGATCAGTAATTGGTTAAGATGCAAGGAACAGATTACAAGTAAATTATTAGTTTTCTCAAAGGCTAAAGAAAGCAGAAACATGCAAGAATCTCTGCTGGGAATGCGGCACTCAACATAATTAGAAATGAGCTGGAGAAGAGGGTGAACAGTGTGGTAAGAAAGTCTGTTAATTGTATTAAATTATTTACATTATTAAAGGTGAAAGTTGGTCTTAGAAATGTATAAAGACTTTAACAAACTGAGTAACTGGACTCAAAATGGAAGATGAACTTCACTGTAAATTAGTGTTAAAAAAGCATATTGAGAAAAAAATAGCTTTACATAAGAATTTATAGGTCTAAATAGACCATTACTGCTCTGGAGTAAGAAATTAGTGTAGTGATAGGTAATGAAATGGAAATAACAATTCAGTTTCCATTATCAGTTCAACAAAGAAAGTGTTCTATACAGAAAGGAATAGAAAACAAAATACAATTTATTGCTGCATAAATCTATCCCTTGCCTTTTTTTCAATATGGAACAGTTCTGCTTCCCATAGCTCACAGGGGTTGGGAACTCAGGTGGAAATGGAAAGATTCAGAAAAAGGCAGAATGCATGACTCTGAGTATGGAATATCTTCTATACAACAAATGGTGAAATTAGGCAGGAATCTTTATTTGGGAAAAAAAAAGATGAGTATGGTATGAGAAAGGTCTGTGAAGACCAGAGCGGCACAGCGAATGTGCATAGGATTGTGCAGTGGCAAGAACAATGCAAGAACAGATGAAACTGGCAGAAGGCAGGTTCAAAATAAATAAGAATGCAGTTTGTAGCTATGCCTGTTGTAGATTATGAAGTTTACATGCATCCAAAAATTTACAAGTACTTGGAAAAGACATCCCCTGAAATTTAGCAAGTCCTTAGAAACCTTGTCAGGTGCAGGAGGTTCCTGATGTGCCTTGGCCTGTTTCTAGCAAGTTACTCTGAAATGCGTAGGTGCTGTGACTAGTTTATTTCAGCAAAACTGAGAAGTAATATTAGGGTCTTTTCTTACCACTGGGATCAAATTAGTTGTTTTCAAGTTTCTTAACTTAAATATTGATGACAAAGTAGAAAGGTTCTGGGGACAAAAAAATGTCACCCCAGAGGAAATTCTGTGGATTAACCAGCTTAAATTAATCTTTTATATTGTAATTTTATCTAGTCTATATATTCATTTCACAGACATTTCCTAATTTCTATTTGTTTAGTACATTAAGATTTTCAGGTTTTGATGGCTGTAGAGAGAGGTTTGTAAGAGCCTTATATCAGCTCCTCTCAGTATGTCACTACAGCCACGGTGGTTTATAACTGAACCCTGTGTTTGCCTTTTCCCCAAAAAACCGCCCACAATTCTATCCAGCTGTCAAACATTTTAAATTAAAAAAGTATCTTATTTTTCTTTTCTAACCCATAAATAAGGTTGCAGTAGCTTGTCAATGTACTTGCTAATCAGTTCCTTTATTTTAAGCAAACTTCTTGCAGACCTCTAAAGCCAAAAATAAATTCAGTTAAAAAATGAACAGCAGTATATACTTACGTAAGAAGTTTTTCAGGCTTTAGTTGTAATTAGAAATTTTAAGTCAACAGTGTCTTGAAGAAAAGCATTCCAAAAACTTAATTTACCAAAGGAAACCAAAGCAGAATAAATCAATGTGTTCTTCCAGGGTAGGTGCAGGTAAATGCGTTACTCTGTGGTGTACTGCTATTAGGTAACTTGACATCCACCCAGGAACTCTGAAAGTAGATCTTGTTTACAGAAAATGAATAGACCAAACTGACAGAAGAATTTCACTGTCCGTCACATCCTTAGAAATTAGAAGATTTTAGAAATATAAGTAACCAGATGCCATAGTAATTATGGGAATATAAATTATCCCAATTTGCAAAAACTAATTTATTTGTGCAGATGTTATGTACATGCGCATCTCACTGATACCCAAAAGAACGGTTGCTGTGCAGGAGTTTGATGTTATTATTCATGTAGTATATATTTTTGTAACCAAAATGGATAAACTGCATATATTCTTTGCATTATTTAGGTTTAATTATGGGGAACTATATTTAAAGTTCTTCATCCTCCCCTGTGGAGCTTGATAAATATGCAGGTTAGAGAAGGCATGGAATTCTTTAGCAACTATGCAAACAGGTGAATGACTTAGAATATCTACTAAAAAATAGTGATATGGAAGTATGATAATAAAAATGGTTTCCTATGTTTTTTTGGAGTTTGAAAGCCATTCTTGTTGGTGTACTCGAGACCAGGCTTGAGGAGAGATAAAGCTCTCTAAAATCCTTCATCCACCTTCTTGTTGATAATTTTTTTTCCCAGTAATCTACAGTTCCAATTCTGTGTAAATGTTTTGATTACTTTTTTTGCAGTTTCTAGGGCTACATAATTATATAGGAAAGCTGACAACAGAGTAATTTAAAATTGTGAATAGCTTGCTTTCTCACATTAACAGTACCTTTATTTGCTCTTTGACTGCAGAGCAGAAGGACAGACAATGTTTTGCCAGCGTCGCATACTTTGACGTTCATAACATAGAACATATCTTGCATCAAGCAGCTGTCCTCTGCCCTGTTTCTGTTTAGTAAGTCAAGCTCAATGGTGCAGTGTAATTTCATTGCAACATTTCGAAGATAAACACTTTCTCTAGACATAGCTCTACTGGGGGCAGATGAAGAGAGGGTTGAAAGCTTATGGGTAAGGATTAAGGGCCAGGCAAATATGAGGGATACTGTTGTGGGACTTTATTACAGACCTCCTGATCAGGATGAGGACGCTGACGAGGCTTTCTGTGGACAGCTGAAAATAGCCTTGCAATCGCAGGCCCTGGTTCTTATGGGGGACTTCAATCACCCAGATATCTGCTGGGCAGACCACACGGCCAGGCACACACAGTCCAGGAGGCTCCTCCAGTGTATTGATGATAACTTTTTGGCACAGGTGGTGCAAGAACCCACAAGGAGAGGAGCACTCCTGGACCTAGTATTAACAAACACAGAGGGACTGGTGGAGGACATTAAGGTTGGGGACACCCTGGGCTGTAGTGATCATGAAAAGAGAGTTCAGGATCATGAGTACAACACACAAACCAACAAGAAGTAA
>VXBO01010683.1:0-27255 GCA_013400135.1 Rhinoptilus africanus | reverse complement strand
TCCTGTTGCTGGCACCAGACTCGAAGCAGGTCATTGGTCTATTGGCTCCTCTTCTTTGCCCCTTCATCATTCCCCGCAGCTGGGGGGACAGAGGAGAACACATCTTGTGCTCCCAATCCCTTGAGCAGCTGTCCCAGTTTCTTGAAATCTTTCTTCATTACCCTTGGGCTTATTTTTGCAACTTCGTCGCTGCCTACCTGAAAGATCAAGAGAGGGTAATAGTTTGAAGGCTTTAGCAGGGAAGGAAGCATCTTCTTCACATCCCTGATCTGGGCCCCAGCGAGGCAGCAGACCTCCCTGTGTCCCGGGTCCAGCCTGCATATTTGGTCTTCCTCCCCCTTCAGTAGGGCGTCACCTATGACAATGACCTGTCTTTTCTTTTTTACCGCAGAGGTCTTGATGCTAGGGGAGGTCTGACTAGACCTCGCTGACACCTCCAAGGTAGAACTAACATGCCTGTCACCATCCTGGTTCCCTTGCAGTGCACTGTACCTGTTACCCAACAGCACCTGGGTAGATGGTGTTGCCACTGGGCATTTCTGAGTGCCCAATTACTTTTTTATTGTTTTTAAAAACCTTCATCAAAGAAACAAGTAATAATTAATTGCATCAGGTTTGAAAAGTGTGTTAGTGATAGTTGTCAAGTTTAGGGTTTTTTTACCCTTCCTGACCTTAGTGTGTCAAAGAAAATCTTTTAACATTGAGGGCACCCATCTCAGGACACAAACATATTCCATCTTTATGAACTATCAATTTTATTGGTAACACAGTAATATATATGTACAGATTACATCCTTGTTACAATCAGATCAAAATTGTAAGTGGTATCTGGTACGCAGACTATACAAAATGGCACTGGAAAGATGATTTCATGGTAAAGAATTATGTTATTTGTCTGCATAATGAAGTTTCAAGTAGAGCCAAATGAGATGATGCATCCTGTGTCACTGATTAAATATTACTGGGATATATACTGGGATTAAATATATAGTGGGATATGTGTTTATCCATGAATTTCTGTGTAAGGTGCGGAATCAGACTGACTGGGAATCCAGAAGTGAAGGAATCACAGCAGGCAGGTGTGCATTGTGAGTCCTCCTGCCGCATGGTGACAGATGAGGAAATCCTAGGGAATCTGTCTCTGACCCACTTCACTAAGAAACTATGCTGTGGTCTGGCAAACTGTAGTCCTCTTCTGACATTTTGGAAAGTAAACTGACTTTTCAATTAAACTTTTTAACTTTCATGATTATTCCAGTAATTTTCAACTAAAAGTTTCTTTAGAGTGGGAAGGCTGACCTGGTACAGAAACACTCTTGGATCTGTGATATGACACTTGCTTTGCTTTCTAATTTACGCTATTTCACATTTCATCTTTTCTCTACAACTCCCTTTTCTTTAATGTCCCTAAGACCTTGCCTGCTTACCTTGAGGTAAGTCTTTTTCTCACCTAACTGCTCATATTTATGAATTGTTGCATGTTAAATCTCAGCAGTGGATTTAGAAAATAAAATTACTTAGCATATACCTCCAGTGGATAAAACATTAATTGAAACCTGTAATAGTGATAGCTTTTCTGTTCTGAAGTTTAATCGAATTGGTTCCTGTACCTGAAAAATACAGAGGTATCTTATCAAAAGCTTCATGGATAAAAAATCAGGATAAATCAAAAAAGAGTGAGTGGATTATGTACATTTCATAGGTCCTCTATTATAGTGCTTTAGGTTTCTTTTTGTTTTCTGTGGAAATACTACAGAAGGTATTGAAATAAAAATTGAATTTAAAAATTCTATCCATTTTTGAAGGTGGTATGAGTCATTTTATAGAGAAAAGAAAATAGTGTTACAGTAAGCATAAATCAACTTTTATCACTTTACTACACAGTTAATATACTGAAGTAGTACTGTTTTATCCCTCTCACCCTTTTGTTTTAGTATTTCTCCTCACAATGTTTATTTTGGTTGTGTCTTCTTTGTCTATTAAAATAAGTTCTTTTATCTATGTGATGTATCTTGAGTTTTTGATTTATATTTTGGGGAGGAGGCTGTATATAATCATTTGAATATAAGGTGGATTGGATGTACTTAAGTTTAGTCAAGAATAGAAGGGGTTTTGTCCTCCTCTTTTTCCCTCTTCTCTTTCTTTTCCATGGTCTATTTGAAGCTTGTTGTGTTTTGTTTTGCTTTGTTATATCATTAGTAAACCTGAAGTTCCAATTTCTCACTCTATCCTTTGGGTCCATTGTTAAAGAAAAATAAAATATATGAAACATAGCAATCGTCGCCATAAATGCAAGTGTTTACATTTACATCAAATTGCCTATCTATAGTCTCACACATTCATTCAAAAAATAGAAATCCAGTTAACTGTGTAATAAATGCATATACTCTGTCCAGAATGACAGTAATATTTAGTTAGATGAGAATGCTGGTTATCAAACTGATGATGCTGAGATGTGTTTTCTTACTATAACTGATATTTTCGGTAATAACAAAGTTTTTAAAGGCACACCAATAATATTATTTGAGATGGCAGAGAAAATCATCTTTAATAGATACTGAGACTTAAAACTGTCAGTTAACTGTGTATTATTTGAATACATTCATTTCTATATTTCTGCTACTGCTAGCTTGCACTCTTCCTACTGTCTGCCTGAATTATCACTTCAGTGTTATTCTGGAATTGTGCTACCAGTGTGGGCTAAATCTAAAATTAACAGTATTAGAGGGGGAATGTTTTTTTTTTTCCACTGGTAAGATGTGTGTTATATATGGTCAGATCTTAAATGTATTTCATTGCTCTTGTAAATATGTCTTGGACAAAAATATAGCTTATAAAATACAGCATTGATAACTACTGGGTGATTTGAGAGTGATTGAGTTAAATCCACTGGTCTGGAATATTTCATACTAAGGTCTCAGAGATCCATTCTGGTCTTGTTTTTGTGAAATGGAGAAACATGACACAATTTCCCCCCTCCATATCCATGCTTTTTCTGAATTCTGTAATTTCATAGATTGTTTTATTTTTGTAGAAAAAACTTTGGGCTTACGCCAAGTTAACAGCGTGCCTTAGTTGTTAATACATCTGACCATGGAAGGTAACAAGATAATGTTAGTTGTACCAACTTGAATTTGCTATAGCCTGAGAGCATGCACTCAAACTGTGTTTTAGTAAGTGTGTGATAATGAGGTTAAGCCATGATATACGGTCCCAGAGATGTGCAGGGACTGATATGGAAATCAGGTGATACGTCATAAATGCTACAGCATTGCCCTAATTTTATGTAGGTAGACTCGATTTATTGTCTGAGTTCTAATTTATATTGCCTACATCTGCTGTTATTAACGATTAAGTTAAAATCTATTTGAAACTAATAGAATTTAAGACAATTTTATGTATGATCTTCAAATCGTATAAGTATTATTTAATTTCTTTTAATATTTCAGTATGCAAAGTAAATTCAGATTTAAAGTAAGCATGTTTTTCTGGTTTGTCTAACTTGTCAAAAATTAATAAAATTAATTAGACTAAGGAAAGTTTGAATACATGTATTTTTTAATTTTACATAACATTACAAAAATATTGTGCATCCAGGAACTATTGCTGACATTTGAGGATGAACTGCTGAGGAGCATTCTTGAAAGGGGCTTATATATCTGTCTAAAATGAATGAGCCTGATCTCCAGCACCTTCCAAGAATATCCAGAGGATACACTAATTTAATATTTAGTTTATGAGAATAATGCAGAAGTCTGTGTCATACTGTATTACCTAATTTAAGAAGTTCTTTGTGACTTTTGTTAACATGAAATTTTGACTATCAGTGATATTTCAATTTGAAAATCGTTGTTCTTGTCTAAGGAAAAGGAAGGCAACCAAACCTGTTGGTTCTGCTGTCACCATTCTGCACAAGATACTCCTGAGATAAAATTTGGAGAAAGAATTAAAGATAAAATGTAAATCTTGGGCTGATAAATAATTAAAATTAACAACTGAAAATAAGAAACTAATTATTGCATTAAATAATTTTTGGGAACAAGAGAAATTTAACAAAATGTACGATGTCTCAGCTAGATTCAGCTCAACCCATTGAAAATATTGAGATACATATTTCTGAATTTCTGTGGGTTTATTGCTTAACCACAGAGTTAATACAAATATTTGTGTTGTTAAACACAGCTGCTGTTCTTTGGATATCTTCAGGACCTTGCTATTTTGTTTATTGTAAATTGTCCTTCCAGACACAAACAGATGTAATGACATAAGTATGTCTAGCGAGTCTGTACATTATTTACTCTACCAACTCATTGCAAAGATGCACCTTACTGTTAATGAGGATGATTTAGCTGTTCTGGAACATACTGCATGAATAGTACTTTACAACACAGGTTACTATAGTAACACTTCTGTAGTTTTAGGTTCGTATTCCAGTACATATTATTTTATTTTTCAAGTGTGCTTTGTGAACATTTTTAAATTAGCTTATCACTTGAAAACATTTGTGAAGGACTTTTTAACCTCAATATTATTTAATATGGTTGTTATGGCAACAATATATTTCTCTTGATATTTTGCCTATGAAGGGACAGTGGCCATATCTCAAGCAAATAAGGAGGAAAGAAAAATGTTCATTTACTTTTATTTCTACACATGTGGCTCCATATAACAACAGTAAGTGTAACATGAAGTATAAAAAGGTTTTGGGCTGTGCCTTCCTCCTCTTTGGCTTTACACTGACACATGCAAAATCTTGATCAATAAGATCGATTAACGTACATGATGATATTGTTGTTGCAGCATTTGTGGTGAGATAATTAGCTGATATGAGGCACTTTGTGACAAAATACTGTAATGAAGATGAAGGTATTTTGCAAAGAGTATTATGAAGTATATTAGCAAAGAGTGCACGGAGGAGCAGGGCTGAAATTAGAATGAAGCAGCATTTTGCTGATCTAACAGTTACTGGCTTGGCTGGCCCTCTGCAAAGAAATGGCAGGAAAGAGTCTGCTGCAACAGTTTTCTCATATAGCTATATACTGTAGACAAGTAGTGCAAGAAGTATTGTAAACCCAATGTTGCAGGTAGAAGACAAGTCTTCCTTAATTTGATCCTCTTTTGGTAGGAAGAAGAATCTAAATAGACGACTATGGGGTGGCAGAATTGTAGAGTCTCTTGTACTGGTCTCTAGCACCTATAAAAAGTTTATATTTAAAACCTTTTTTGTGGACAAAATGACAGAAATTACTTTACCAATGCAAATTCTCAAGTCCCTTGTTCATCGTATCTCTTTACCAGGCCACGGTGTGCTATACAATCCTTCATTCAGTTGATTCAAATATAATCAGATCCTGTGATTAAAATTCATAATTTGTATTTGAGAATGGAAGAGTGGCTATATGGATACAAACCTTTTGCCCTCAGGTTCATGCAATTATGTAACTGTATGTCTTGGTATGGAAAGTTAGCTTATACTAACAGATGTTTCAAATAATTTCAAAGCTGATACTAATGTTGATCAACTTCAAATGTAGGGTTCAAATTAAAATTACCATTACAATAAAAGTGGCAATCAGTGCCACTCCATGCTTTAAGAAACTGTTACAGCCTAAAGTCATATTAGACAGAATTTAGATTACTTGTTTTGGGTAATGAATAAGAATTTTCTATGCTTATCAGCAGTTACATACTCTTTTATTAAAATGAACAGAACAGAAATAGTAAGAACAACATAGCATTTTTTAGACTATGAGGTATAATAAAAAGTTGCAATAATTATTTCTAATATATATCAGAGTATTACAAACCAAGCTTTTGAATCCCTTACCCTGAGAATTAATCATTACTAGTTAATTGAATTAGTGATCTGACAAATCCCTATCTTCAGCATCAGTCTCTAAATGGATACTGAAATTCTGCTAAAATTGAACTTCTTATACCAGTAAATGGCACAAGAGTCTATTCCCTCTTTCTCAAAGTGGTTACTGAAACTTGCAATAATTCAAACTTTATAAGACTGTACAAAGAATCTTTTTTATTAAAAGGAAGCACATAGCTGAGAGAGAACATTTCACATAAAACTGAAAATGTCTCTACGAAGTAGAAGTAGTAGGAGATAAGGTGAAACTGCTGTAGTAAAAGTTGTTTACTACAAAAACTGCTACTGGTTTCTGTTGTTTTTAAATGGGCTGTGAATTATGTATTTACTCTTGTGAAAATAAATTCAAAATTGAATAACACAGTAAAAATAATAATTCAGGATAAATCATTCATGGACAGATCTAGAGTTAGTATGAATCCGTGCAGTGCTGTGATGTCACCTGAAAAGCAGCCCCATGAATCTTTGCTAATTGGATAACCTTACTTGCGTTCCTGAAAGCATCGCTTTGGGTCTTAATAAGAAAGTAATTTTGTGTTAACCTTCCCCCGGTTTTGGTGCTCCAAAAGTAAATACATAAGCATTTGAATTATTTTTGGAAAATGGATTAGCAAATTTTTTAAAGAAAATATGTACTCTAAGATACACTTCTAGTTTATGATTTTTCAAGAATATGCTACTGTTTTCTGATAATGAGATGTGTACGTTGAAACTCTGCCTATGACATGTCTGACAGGAAAGAGAGAGATTTTAAAGAACGTGAAAAGCACCTAGGGTTCACTTCTGCATGATACTCACTTGTTTACCTATAAAACTATGCCTTTAATTATATTTCTCCATCAGGAAAGAGGTATGCTAGCCCCTAGGATCAAGCACAAGGATGTTGAACCAGTTCTGGTGTTAATTTTAGTGGAACTACATTTGAGGACATATTATCAACATTTCCTATCTCTGTTCAAATTTAATGGTATGCATCAAAGCAAACACTTCAGTTGTACCTGTTTCTTTGGAAGTTGAAGCTTCTGCTATATTTTGAAAGAATAATAAGCAATGAAACCATTGTATTGATTGCTTTCTAATTTTTTTTTTGTGCAAGAGGCTTTTTAGCTTTGGAGATATCTTTTTTTTTCTCCTTTGTATTCTAATGCGTCTGTTAAAATGGGCTCACTATGCAGGTCTCAGGCTACAGCCAAGTACATATTGTTCAATGTCAATCAGTTAGAACCAAGAGGTCACTCACAGATCATTCTGGGATCCTCATCTCTTATAAACTCAAACCACTCATCTTCACTCTTCCTTGCAGGAAGAGAATAGAAAATAATGGATTTTACCATGAAATTTTTTTATGCCTGAACTAGAGGATGTGGCTTCAGTTTGTCTGAAACATCTCCTGGATATTGGCTGCTGTGCTATCTAGAACCTGGTTGACTACTCAGTTACAGTTGGCTTCTTAGGCCAGTTTTACAATCCACGTTGACCATTTTTCTCAAAAGCAAGGTCTAGTTGAATCAGTATATCTGTATAATCTGTGTGGACTCCCTGAGTATGAGTGAGCAGACTAAGACTTGATATTTTGATCCAGAGATCTCCTGCTAGAAATGTTATTCTATCATGGGTGACTTTCATTATATTTCAGTAAATGCCTGACTTCTAATGAAGTATGTTATAATATATGTTCACTTTTGATATTCTGGGAAAAAAACCCCATTTTTTCATAGAGAGAATTTAAATGTTTAAAGTGCAGCATAATAAACATTTGTATGGCAAACCTTTTCCATGGGGATTTGTCATACCAAATATTTAATTAAATTGAGGTGAAATTATGTTATTCATGCGAACTCCTTTTGTTAGAATAATTGAACTGCTTCGAAAAGATTTCTCTGCACTTTCTTTACACATCAAGTACATACTTATATGAGAACCCTTCAGCAAAGAGTGGGTTCAATTTCTAGAGGTCACTAATAACACAACTTTGTCACCCACCCTGGAAGCTGGAAAACATAATTTCAACTGTGTAAGTGCTCAGTGAATGGCAGTTACTGATAATGGTTTGTTTAAAAAAAAAAAAAAAAAAAAGAGAAGATAAATAGGATAACAGAAAACTATGCTTTCCAAACTCTGCAAAGATAATGTCAGTTCTTCCTCTCTGACTTCATTTTGAGAGACTGCTAAGCAACTGCCTGCTTGCTACCTTCCCCACTAACATTTCATTTAGTGATTAGCACCTTCAAGCTCCAAGGCTGTATCACTTCTTCTGCTGGACAGTGAGACATCATATAAGCTGAAGCTGACTGTGCTGTGAACTACTGTCATTCCAGCAGCCATTCCTGTTCTTAAATGATTTCTGCTCTTTAGCCACAGCACTGCAACAAACTGCACTACACATACCCCTGCTGCCCAAAGGAGATTTTATAAACAGTCTCCCCTTCTCTTTAAAGTTTCAAGCCTAATTACATTAATTAATTAACATCAATTACATTAATGTAAGTGCTTACTCCAGATATACTTCAGCTGCCTTGCCAGGCTCTCACAGTGCCTACTTTCCTTACCTTTATGACATGACTCTTTCTTAACAGAAATGTGAGAAAAATATATGCACAAGGTATGTGTGTTTCAGGTTTCCCTCTTGGCTTTGCTTGTTTTCTAATGCTCTGTCTGAGAATCTGGAATTCCTTTCCAGCTCTCTAGCTGGGGGACCTTGCAAGCAGGTTAGCATATATTTCAGTGTCAGAGGGAAGCACTAATTTATGTAGAGGAAATGTAATTGTTTCCATGATATTATCTTTTGAAAGAGAAAGCCTAGTGATTTAGAAACATGACTTTACATTTCTGTAGGAAAAACTCCAAGTACTGTACAGTATAAAGTAAAACCCTTTTGTTCCTGTGAAATGGTATTCAGTAATGGACACAAGCTTTTTTGTAGATCTGAAAAGTCTGGATAAATATTTTTTCAGTTCAGATTAAAAAAAAAAAAAAAAGAATTTTCTCTGTGCCACCACAGACTATTCCTCAATCAAATCAATGCAATACATAACCTTACCTGTTATTTCCAATTACAACATTGTAAATGTGTCTCTGCATGTCAGAATATTGAGATGTGAGATGTCTGTGGGCTTTAGGTAACTTAAACATTAAATGCACGCACCACAACAGAAAACAATCCTACATTCCCTTTAACTGAATATGAAAAAACAAAAGTCTGTTGTGTTTTGTTCTGGTTCTTGCCAGAAAGTACCATGCCACTGACAGCCCACTCACCATCTATATCCCCCTTACCTGCCCTGCCCATCTGATCGTGAGCTCATGTGGGCACATGTTCACTAAATCTGTCCACCGATCTGTCTGACATCAGGAAGGGGTTTTACAACTGCCCATTTGGAAGGTAGCCCACAATTAGATTGGATTAAATTTAGTGTGAAGCTGCACTCTTGTTCTGTGTTATAGCAATGTATTCTGCCTCAACAAGCAGATAATTTGCTTGACACTGCAATAAATGAAATTTACAGGTGCTGATCTGTAGGTAAAAAATCGTTATCATTCAGGTTTTGTGTTAGGTATGTTTAATCTAATTTGTGTGAATATAGCTTGCTGGAGATAAATATGAAAGCTTCCTAAGGAATTAAAAGCCATCAAATTGTCACAACACTGACCTTGCTGCTAAAGTATGTATTAAGATATGAGGAAAAATGTTTCACGTATGGAAAACCTATCTCTGTTCAGTGTTCTGTGCAGAACTGATGTGAAGTATCAGCTAGTGGGGCTGCAAAGGCAAGCAAAGAAGAAAAAGCACCTTTTGAAGTAATATGTTGGTTATCTGGAGTCATTATGGCTCATTTTATCATTCTTTTACTTTTCAAAAAGATTGAGACTTCTGCATTTTTGGCAGATGGAGTAGGTAAAAAGAAAACTACTTCCATGTTTGTGTATATGACTGTATTGCATCCAGTTTGATCATTAAAGAGTAATTTTTTTTTTTCCTGGAAAACCATGATGTCACTCATCTGGGAGAGAAACTATTATGTAAATCTTAAAAAAAAATTTGTTTATGAAACAAAATATTCATATACAGGGATTGAAATGCAAAAAACTCCAAAACTGTGAAGAGCATGGAAAACTCTGGACTCAACACATATTGACAGTTAAAGTTTGAACAGGTGTGCATCCAAAAAGCATGGACACTTGTCTGCCTGTAAGACTGGTGTTTTTCAAATTAGTCTGTAAGTCTTGTATGAACAAGTTTTTAGTACCTTTGCTTATGGTCAGAGGAGAAAATAATACTGACTCTGTTCTAAGAACTATGATTCAGAAGTGAACAGACATTGCAGGGGTATAAATTCAGTGCAGTGGTAAAATACGTTATGACTTTTCCCATTATTTGTGTTTCTGGTTGTTGGGGTTTTTTCCTGAACAAGTTTGTTCTCTTACTGTGCACAAGCTTGTTTCTATAGCAGGGAAGAGAGCAGCGAGGCAGCTCTTGAGTTGCTTCACCATCTGTTTCTCAGATCTTTGTTCAAAATCTCTGATCAGGAGCTCATAAATAAAGTTGTCTTCTGGACACAGGTGAGGATATTGAGGCCTTTCCTATTATGTCGCTATTGTTTTGCACTTCTAATGTGTTTGCCATTTTATTGATGAATTATTCCTCAACAAAAGCAGAGGTTCACCAGCACAAACTGCATAAGGAAGAACAAGGATTGCTTGAAGTCTGAATAAAAAACAAGTTTATGTATGTTTCTTTTAAATTCCTACTCAGGTCAGTCGTGTCATATTTTATGTTTAATGAAGAAAATGGCTTGGACTTGTTAAATACATTATTTACATTTACCCTGTTTGGCCAGTCTCAAAAAAATCATGAGTATCTTGCAGAAAAATACAAATTTTAAAACTTTATCTTTTAATAATAATTAAGTGTAAGCTTTGGCTTTATTTCTTGTCTTGCAATTTTAGAAATTTCTTTAGGAGTTCCTTAATATGTTCAGACTTCTTTTTTACAACTCGGAATAATCTGTACATAATAGAAGACAAGGTTCAAATTATTGTTTAGTCTAAGGAAAAAATAAAAAAATATGCCTAGTAATAACATGACATTCTAATTTGGCATTAGTTCAACATGGAAGATCAAATTTGCTATGAATTCCAGCTCACAGTTAATTTTTATTTTAGTTAAAAAAAAATACAATGTATTCAGCTTCTATGGCTTGTTCTACATCCTTTTCTAACAGTTGTGGTTGTGCTGTGCTGTGTACATTTAAAAATTCTGATGATGTTTTAGAAGTCTTTGCTGGGTAGTACGCTGTCTGTAAGGGGATGTATAAGCACAGGGGAGCAACTCTGCAGTTCAAAATGTGAAGAAGATGAAAGTAAACAAAATTATACCAAAAAAAGAATCCATTGTTGGATAGTCTGAAGCAGAATAGAAGTGTTCAAAGGCATGGATGACGAGAACATATAGAGACTCTTCACCAGTTGCTGTTGATTAGATATGGTATGATTTTGTCGAAAATTTTGCAGTCATCTGTTGCAGAGTACTGATGTCTTTGTAACACTGATTATCAAAACATGGGAAGGCTGGTATCAGGTGCCTTAAATGGGTTAGAGTCATCCTTCTGTGCACAATACTCATGATTATGAAAAGATATGTTCTCTTTTTCAGCAAGTAGATTTCTACTTACAAACCTGCACTGCATAAGGAATGATGAAATGTAGGAAGTACATCTGTTCTGTCCTGCTTTGTTTATACTTGAGTCTAAGTTATCTTTATTATATTCTTATTCTGGGTCTTGAGGACTGAGGCATAAATTGAGCTGACTGTATTATCCTGTAAAATCCTGTGAAAGGAGTTGTAAAATAAATGCAGGTGTCATTGGCACAGCAAGAGATATTAGAGATGGAAAGCTGGCATCCTTTGTATAATGCTGAATGCCATGGAAATAGTCAGTTTGCCTGATAAAGTTTATAAGCGAGAGAGGAAATTAAACACAAACCTATTCAACATGATGGACCTTTCTCAAAATCCCAGGTTCCTGGCTATGTTGATAGGTGATATTTAGCAAAATAAACTAGTAAACAAGTAACACAGAAGTCTAAAGGCTGCGGGGGGTGTATATGTTTAACTTTGGGCTGGAAGAGGTTGAAAAGAATCTCTGGCAGACAGAAAAAATTATAGAATGGGTTTGGTTGGAAGGGATCCTTAAAGATCATCTAGTTCCAAGCCTCGTGTCATAGGCAGGGACACGTCCCACTAGACCAGGTTGCACAAAGTCCCATCGAACCTGGCCTTGAACACTTCCAGGGATGCGGGATCCACAGCTTCCCTGGGCAACCTGTTGCAGTGCCTCACCACCCTCACAGTAAAGAATTTCTTCCTAGTATCTAATCTAAATCTACCCTTTTCCAGTTTAAAACCATTACCCTTCGTCCTTTCACTACACTCGCTGATAAAGGCTTCCCCTCCCATCTTTCCTGTAGGCCCCCTTTGGGTACTGGAAGGCTGTTGTAAGCTCTCTCTAGAGCCTTGTCTTCTCCAGACTGAACAACCCCAACTCTCTCAGGCTTTCCTCATAGGAGAGGTGCTCCTGCCCTCCAGATCACCTGCCCTCCTCTGGACCTGTTCCAACAGGTCCATGTCCTTCTTTTCTTGGGGGCCTCAGAGCTGGACACAATACTCCAGGTGATGTCTCACCAGAGCAGAGCAGACGGGCAGAATCACCTCCCTCAACCTGCTGGACACACTTCTTTTGATGCAGCCCAGGACATGGTTGGCTTTCTGGTCTGCAAGTGCACAATGCTGGGCCATGTGGATCCTCTCTGCCCAGCCCAGCATTCGTGCTTGGGATTGCCCAGACGCACATGCAGGATCCTGCACTTGGCCTTGTTGAACTTCATGAGGTTCACACAGGCCCGCCTCTCAAGCCTGTCTGGATCCCTCTGGATCGCACCCATTTACTCCTGTGTACAGACTGCACCAGACGCCTTGATGTCATCATCGTTCAAACCCACTGTCTATGTCGCTGACAAAGATGTTAAACATTGCCAGTCCATTCCTAGTACTGACCCCTGAGGAACACCACTTGTCACTGCTCACCACTTGGACATCAAGCTGTTGATTGCAACTCTTGAGTGCAACCATCCAGCCAATTCCTCATCCACTGAGTGGTCCACCCGTCAAGACCATGNGGTCCACCCGTCAAGACCATGTTTCTCCAATTTAGAGACCAGGATGTCATGTGGAACAGTGTCAAACACTTTGCACAAGTCCAGGTGGATGATGTCAGTTGCTCTTCCCTTATCCACCAACACTGTAACCCCATTGTAGAAGGCCACCAAATTTGTCAGACATGATTTGCCCTTAATGAATCCATGCTGGCTGTCACCAATCACCTCTTTATTTTCCATGTGCCTTGGCAGATTTTCCAGAGCAATCTGCCCCATTATCTTGCCAGGCACAGAGGTGAGACTGTCTGTAGTTCCCCAAGTCTCCCTTTTTTCCTTTTGTGAAAATGGGGCTTATGTTTCCAGTCAGTGGGATCTTCACCAGACTGCCACCACTTCTCAAATATGATGGGTAGTGGTTTAACAACTTCATCTGCCAGTTCCCTCAGGACGCCTGGATGTATCTCATCAGGTCCCATGCACTTGTACACCTTCAGGTTCCTCAGCTGGTCTTGAACCTGTTCTTCTCATACAGTGGGTGGTACTACTGTATGCCTCATCCTTTGATATATTTTGCTTTGAATTATTTAATTCTATTCTGCTGTGGCATTAGGTTGATTCTGCTTTGCTATTATTATCATATACCAGTTACTTCATTAACTGACTTCATTAAATGCCTGAAGACATTCTGTATCATTTATTGAAGTTAAACATGACAAACCTCTCTTATAGCTGTATAAAGCAAGTGTAGTTAAGAAAAATATTTGCATACTATAATTGTTGGAGAACATTCGAAAAAAGCATTTGAAGAACAGACCAAAGGAGTTATCTGAATTGCAGCTCCAGTGCTGAAATATTGAGTAGCCTTATGAGAAGTGAGGGAAAAAAAAGTCACATGATTGGTTTTATAGTTTTCTGCATATATAACATTCAGGTTTGTTTAATACTAATATTTTTCAGCTGCCATTTGTGGATTTAGTTGATTAAGTTCTATGAATATTAGTGAGTCATGCACCTAAATCTACGTAAAATATCTAAGCTTTTATTTACTATTCAGACTAAAGTCCAGAAAGAACATCTGGGCCACATCCAGACTATGTTGGCTCAGCCTTCTATCCTTCCAAAGCAGCTTAAATAAAATTTCCTGTGATTTACCTGAGAACAAGCTAATTGACATACTTCAATTCTTATGATGTGGTGTATGCATAAGATCAGCAGAATAGAAGCAGAGTACATGCACACATAGATTACTGACCATGCATTCACTATAGCTGAACTCTAAAAGATTTTTCTTTATTATCTTTTTCCCCTGTAGATGAATTAAAAATGTTCTTGAAGAACAGAAATGAGCATATAGAATTAGGAGAAGTCCCCTGAACATAAAGAAAATTATTTTAAGACTAACTAGATTATCTTCATTGTACAGTGGCTTTTGCCATGTGACTTTCTGTATAAAGAATTTTCAGGAACTCGTATCGCACAGGTAATACTTAACATAGGGGAAATCTGTGTAACAAAACTACTACTGTACGAGAGAGGGAACAAGGAATGCATACAAGGAGAACTGCAAAACTTTATCACCATAACAGAGAGTTTGTTCTCACCACAATTGTTTAATTAACACAAAAGGGACTCCTTGGGAAGACAGATGAATGAATCTGTTTAGATATTAATATTTTTTCCTTGCACTCACAGTAATGATTTTAAAAAACTTCAGTAATACACTAATGGGCCTCAAAACAGAATATAATGGAACTGGAAGTTAGAATATAGGGCTTTTTTATGATAAATGATCAAATTGTCTCCAGTTTTTCATTTTGGCTCAGTTGGAAAGGAGTTAAATCTGACTAACTGAATAACTGGAATCTTCCCTTCTTGATCAAGGCTCCTTAGTCAACTCGCTTGTATGAATTCACCCCAATAAAAAGAGTACAAAAAATTATTTGCTCATTACACCTGAAGCCCTGAAGTGGTCAGGCAGTTGGACTAGGTGATCGTTATAAGTCCCTTCAAACTGAACTATTCTGTTCCCTCTCTTTAAAGGTCAATAATGACTTAGGAGTTGAACTTGGACCCTATTGACCTTCTATACAGGTGCACTTCAACTAAAGATTAAGGATCTTTGATTGGTGATTAAACTACAGCTCAAATGAGAGGGTTTGGCACCACATAGAATACACATCTTTGCTTTAAAAAAACGCCAATAATTTGTTGCAAGAAAATCATTGCTCTGGGAGTACAGCCTTCGTAACGTGGCTTTCTGCACAAGGTATGGATTGAGTGCACCCTCAGCAAGTTTGCCAGTGACACCAAGCTGTGTGGCACGGTCAACACACTGGAAGGAAGGGATGCCATCCAGAGGGAATGGCTCATTTTGAAAAAGCTGTGAAGAAACCGAATTGCTGAGTAGATGGTATGAAAAAGATGTACTCTCAGCTCTTCTCGATTTTAGTCTTTAAGGATTTTGCCTGGGACACATTCCTCTTGCTGTTGAGACAACTACAGCCAATAGAGCTGTTAGATAACACATAGGAATAATGTTTTCCTGCATTTAGCTTTCTCTGATTTCTTGCCTTTACAGAAAGTGGTGTCAGATAAAAATAATCTTGTAGCAAACTTAATGTTTAGCCTAAAATTGTTATTGTACAATGTATATACAAATTAACATAACAATTGATAATGGCAGAACTTACTTAGTTGTCTTGAACTCCTCTAGAGAATTTATACTGGGAGCTACATTTCCACAAACAAGGATCTCAAATTTTACAGCTCTATGCTAGTGCCTTGCAGTTTAAAGTGAATCTCATTGTTCACATTTGTAAATTTCTTACAATAAATTTGAATATTGCATTTGCTTCTGTTCCCATGATTGAATTGCTGAACACTTCTTAAGTAATGTCTATGTCAGACCACCTCTTAATTCAGGTTTCACTGCCAGCTATCCACTGACAAAGTGGTTCATTTCCATTTGCATTATTGTTTGCTACATATTTTCTACCTTGTTCCCTTACTGTTGGCTGCTTATCTGCTGTGACTGAATCTTGTATCGTTTCTCAGCAATCCTCAGCTCTTTACCATACTCCTCATTCTTCAGCAAAGTTTATAAAAATAGTGAATACAATGATGTCATCTTGGGTCACATTCTTTCTTTCATGTTACTATTTTTATGCCTGTCCTTTGATCCTGTATGGATCACTTTTGTAGGATCTGATTTTTTAAAAAAACCTAATACCTTTTCTTGTCTTGTTTTCTCATTTTTAACTCTAGTGGATCCTTTTGTGATTTACTTCTGCATTTTCCAAAGCAGGAGAATTTGAACAAAATAAAATTTGAACTAGTTGTTGCATTCTTCTTCCATCTCCTGATCTCCAAAAGATTACTTTGTTGCTTGCTTGTTGTTCTTCACTTCTCACTCCTTTGTTACCTGCCTCTCCTGCCTACATTCACATATCTATATTGTAAAGGTACCTTTGTTGACTCAGCTACATTCAGATCCTGCCCTTTTGTACACAGCGTTTCAAAATGCAATCTTTCTTTTTAAATATATGGCTAAATATTTCTGTGTAAGTTGTTGTTTCTCTCTCTGATAATCAGGTTTTATATTCTTCAATCAATAAAAGTAAATTCATCTGCCTGGTTTGTCATTTTACCATGTCTCCTCTTTTCTCTCCTTGAGGTTACTCTGTGTTTTTTTACCTTTTTCTTCACGCCACACTTTTCATCTGCTATCACCCCTCAGTGCAGTCCTGCAGCTCCTTCTTTGTGCCTCCACATATAATGCACTTGCTGAACTCAATCACGAAGTCATTGTCACTGCTGACCTCAGCAGCATAGCACAGTGCTTGGTATCCAAAAAGGCCTTCTGAGTCTTGTTTGTGATCTGAGGCAAAATTTAAAGTAAACCTCTCCTTATGTTTAATGTTTTCATGAGGTTATTTGTTGTTGGCATTTTTTCAGAAGTTATATAGCAAAAAAGCTTCAATTTGCAAATGCCACTTCTGGCAAGTATGATTGAAATCCAGCAAATATTTGTTCAATTTATAGCTTTGCTACTGCCAGAGATGAGTAGAACTTTTCTAGTGCAGAGATGAAACTTACGGTATATTCATACATTCTCGAACGAGTTACAGGTTGTTAACTGAGGCACATTAACCAAGGAGTACCCCATACTTGTGCTCCTTGCTCATTGCCAATACAAAATAAATTGGATTTATTTGAAGCATCAGGAACAAGGTGTGGTAATGATCACAAGAACTTTCAAGAACAGCAGCCTAATCTCTCATCAGCTTTGAAGTTAACCTTGTTTTGAGAGGAGGCTGCGATAGTTCTCCAAGTCCAGGGCTGCGATCTTGGGTTTTGCCTTGCTTCCTCCTCACCGGACCCTGATATCAGCCATCTCATGGCCATTTTGTCAGAATGTCCTCCAGCCAAACAATGCCAAATGTGGCCTGATACTCAGCTGTAACCAGACAAGTAATCAACAGAAGATTTTTCATATGAATCATTAATACTGAGTCATGTGTTCCTACTGTACTGTAGCTATAAGGAAACACAGACTTAATCTGAACTTAAATATTTGTTTGGAGGTTTTGTTTATTTAAAATGGCTCATATCTTATGTTTTTCTGGAAACTGCTCTCATCTGAATCCCTCAATATGTAGTTTTAGAAAGAATCTCTACAGACTAGTGCTTGTCAGTATTTCTGGCAAGAGTTCATGAAGACAGTCCCTGGACCCAATGAATTCTTACAAACAGAGCACAGAAATGTACATTACAATTGGGAAGTCCTCACCTTGTAGAGAATTTCTTTACTGTTCTTTGTAAGTGGTGAGTATATTATTGTCAGGCAATTTCAATAACACACTGGAGATATTGCAATAACTAGCAGATACTGGTATATCAAGTCATTACCTGAGCATTGTGTTTCTATGTATATGTATTTGAATATATCATAGTTTTTGAAGAGTGAACTATTACTGATCTTGAACAAAGATATATGCATGATTAGCCTGTGCTAATAAAATCTTAGTTATCAGCAAACCACAGCTGGAAGGATGTAACAGAGGTTATCAAAATGTGCAAATACAAAATGATAGCATAGGTCTTGAAAGTACAAACACAGCATGATACTAGAGGTATCAGAGCTACAAACAACTCACCAATGGTCATTAAATTAGTGTAACCTTGAGAGCTAACCAGTTTTAGATATAGTAGAGAAAACGAAGAGCATCACATTAAAACAATCCATCACATTAAAATACGTAACCACATCCAGTAAATTCATATATAGCATACAATTTTGGACCAATGAGAAGGGAACTAGTAAGTTCCCTGTGTTAAAAAATATATGTAAAAATGACCCCAAGCACATCCAAGAGCAAGGTGGAATAAACTATCAACATCATACTGATGGCAAAAAACATGGGATGCTGACAAATTGTTGTAACCTCCATCCTTCTTTCTCCTTGAGGGGAACCCAAGACTATGAGCTGTGAACCTAGGGGACCATAGAAAGAAGAGCAAAGAAAGAAGCATAGAAACCTAGAGTGAGTGGAGGAATACCAGAAAAAGAACTACATAATAGAAAGTTTTTTGAACACCAGTTTTAACTATCTTTATTAAGAACAAGTTGCATAACTGGAGTAATAGTAGTCCTTCAGTTAAACTTGCATGACTTTAATTAGACTAATAATAGATTCCTACTTTCACTTGCAGGGTATGTTTCCATAGCCTACCTAAATTGCATTGAATATTTATATGATACCACCTGCCCCTGACTGCTGGATGTCAAATTTGGAAGTGGCAATGCATGATAAATATGTCAGTTGTTGTAATGATTCTTTAGCCCAAGTTCTGTAGAAGTTCTGAGACGCCTGTTTCCAAGAACATCTCTGAGACTTGGCTGTCTTTCAAAGCAGTCAAAAATATTCCCTAAAGTGAACAAAGAAGTGAAAAATTTCTCTTTAATCCTTTGTACAGGAAGATGGGGTCTTGTTATGGTAACCTCTCATTTGGAAAAGGAAGCATCAGATGAATTTTTCCTATTAAGACAAAGGGATCAATTTTGTTATGATATTCCATTCCTAAGAGCTTTTATTCAAGTGGATTAGATGAGGAAACAGATATGATTGGGGTTTGAACTGGATTGCATTCACGGTAAATAAAATAATTCCTGCTAGGCTCCTTAGTGGCAGATACTATTTTGACAAGCTTAGTGTTAGTGACTAAAAAGCATAGAAAAATCCATACAAACTACATTTTCAGGGAACACTGTGTTACTGACTGACCACTGGCATTTTGGATCTTGCCTTAGAATATTATTTTAAAGAATGATGCTGTAAACTGAAATGAGAAGTGTTAAATTAGGATCACCTGAAATCCTTTCATCCAATAGTGATTAATCTGTCATTCAAGTGGACATTGCCTGACCTAAGATTCTGTGCTTAGGTAAAACAGGCAAGAAGTTTGTTGATAATAAAAGGTCGGTGTACAAAAGCGCATAATCCCAAGCCTCTAGCGTGAATCAAATGATGTGGGTTTCATCTGGTAAGGAACTAGCTTTTAAACAGTCGACTTCTAAGTTAGATTTAGAAAACTTCTTAAATAACTATTTTAAAAGAAGACGAGTCATTGTAAAATGATTTATTCATAGAATAGTGACAAACATTAGGTTGACTCTGGAGATCATCTGTTCTAACCCTGCTCAACACAGGGCATACTTCAAAATGGTCGGCTTCCTTGGGCTCTCATCTGTTTGCCTTTAAACTTTTCCAAACACAGAGATTTCACAGCCTTACTGAGAAATTCAGTTTTTGAACGCCCCCATCTCTCACGGCCCCTTAATTTGGTGGCCTTTCAGTGGATTTCCTGTAGCTTTTCAATGTCTATCTTGTTCCAGGGAGCCCTAAACTGCATTTAGTTCTACAGATGAGGCTTTATGAGTGTAGAATAGGGGAGAATAACTTTCTCGCTCAGCCTAATGCTTTGCTCAGCAGGCTTATTAATGCAAACCATTATGCAGTTGACCTTCATTGTCTCAAGGACATAACTGACACATTTTCAACCTGTCTGACATCGAAGAGTTGGTTTTCACTGGTACAATCTTATTACTGATATATTTTTGACACTTAAGTATCTCAATAACCATTTTTTTCTCTGGTTAAAAAGAAAAACGATACTGAACTGAGGAATTAAAAAAGAGATGCATTGACTTCAATTTACGTAAAAAAAGAAACTTTCAATCAAAACTACATTATATCAGTTGCCCAAATAGCAGTTTTTGCATTATTTATTAACTTATTCATAAAACAGTTTTCTTATCCTTTAAATGCTGTAATACAAACATAAGATGACTAAAATAAGTGTAGGCTTGCAAAATAGTTTTAATGTTAGGTGTATAAAAATGCAAGTTTAGTAATTTTTGCAGGAAGAGATATATGTATCAAATCACAATCCATGTTGCAATATGAAATAATTAAACAAGAGATTAGTTATACTTTAAAAGAAAAACTTTCTACTTTCATTTTTTTCTCTCTTTTTTATAGTCACTCAGGTATCAGACAAATGCCATATAAGAATGAAACACCTACACTAGAATCACAGAATCACATAATCACAGAATCATAGGGTTGGAAGGGACCTTAGTGGATCATCTAGTCCAACCCCCCTGCCAGAGCAGGGCCACCTTAGCAGGTTGCACAGGAACCCATACAGGTGGGTTTTGAATGTCTCCAGAGACGGAGACTCCACCACCTCCCTGGGCAGCCTGTTCCAGTGCTCTGCCACCCTTAAGGTAAAGAAGTTCCTCCTCATGTTTAGGTGGAACTTCCTATACTCAAATTTGTGCCCATTACCTCTTGTCGTGTCACTGGGCGCTACCGAAAAGAGCCTTGTCCCATCCTGCTGACACCCACCCTTCAAGTATTTATAAGTGTTGATTAGATCCCCCCTCAGACGTCTCTTTTCCATGATAAAGAGACACAATTCCCTTAGAAAGAAGACATACTGGGGGTATTTTAGAAAATGATGCAATAGAGATGAAACTGCAATAAATTCTGTTTGTTCTGGGGGACATCATGGGTTATAAGAAAGTGTCTAGCAAATCATCCACTTGGTATTACCATAACTTCCTTTAGAATAGGATAGTGGTATAGTTTGAGATGGAAAGCTAGAAAAAATAGCATAAGTTGCTCAGAATATTTCTCATAACTGTGAATGTTATTTAAAATGAGAGTCCAAGGTGATATTTGTTGTTTCTGCTTTTAGAAACAATCTGGGGTTTTAGTTTTAAAGATTCTGTGCTTTTGTGTGTAGTCTTAGCAGCATTTTGAGATGTTTAAAGACTAGAAAGAATGGTGGATTTATCAATGGTAGCAGATTAAGCTTTTTGTCCTGTAGTAGCCTGGAAAGGTTCTTTGAGTAAATATGTTTAATTTATATTTCAAATAAAGGCTTTAGCTGAAATGCTACTTTTTCTGTCTCCTAAGCAAGTGTCAAAAGCTTAATTTGAGAGGCTGAACACTATCCAAGTAAAGTTTGTGCTGTATGATTTTTCCTGTCCTAAATGGCCTCAGTACATAACATTTGAGCTTGACAAATACTCTCAAAGAATTTACATGATTAAATTTGTACCAGTCTGGAAAGAATTACATGTTGTATATAAATGAAGTCTCGACTTTTCATCTTCTACAGTCAATCTCATTATGCGTATAGCAAATACCTAAATAAGGAGAAACCTTTAATGTTCAGTAGATTCTGTTGTAGCATCAATCCATTTACGCTGCTTTTGTCATTTGCAGAAGATATGTATTTGAATTCAGAGATTCATGCTGGCCAAAGGAGATTTAATATGTTTCAATGCCAGCTGGAAAACTTTGGGATAGTGGAACTATGGTGTTAGCATAACCAAGGACGTATTCAGATTGGCTGAAGAATAGGAAAGATGGGGAAAAGGGTGGAAAAATCTCCAGAACACTACAAAACTAAAAAGACAGGCAAAAATAAACACATTTATTTTCTCAGGTGCTGTATCTTTCTCTTGTTTTGATTATTTGGATACTTGGAGTTTACTTTCCCCTTGATGATTCTTCCAGAGATTTTTGTTACTGGAGTAAAAGCCTTATAAAATTTGTTTTTTAAAAGCAAAACTGAAAAAGGCCATATTAGAATTTCCCTCTTAAGAGATCTGTAATGATAAGTCAGAAGAACAAAATAAACACCAGTAACAAAGCAGTCCTAAGATAATATGTAGCAATTTTCTGTTAACTTCTTTAACCTTTCCAGTTTTTAAATGACACCTGTAAGACCCACAGTTGATTAATATTCAGGCCCATTTCTGACATTTGTTTTAATTTGAATAATAATTTTTGTGACTCAGGCTCTTGGAAAATCTTTGTAAGGAAGAACATCATTCATACCAGCAGAGAGGACACAGAATAAAAATAATTTTTTCTGGAATAAATTTTGGACTTTTTTGTAAGAGACTGGCTCTGTCCTTGAAGAGAATAGCAAATGAAATCCATGAAGACAAATTATTCTGAGGGTTGATAGAGGCAGTATCACTGGGAAAGACAGAACATGTTTCTACCAGGCATGTTTGACAAGAGGGACTTGAATATTTTCATTAATCTTGTCATAGCTTATTGCTGCTAACTTCCACAACAGAGATGGATTCCCCTTTGTAGCAGTGAATGAATATGCTTCCTGAAGAAGGCTTTGACAATCCATCTTTTTCGTATTCAGTTATTTTTTGCATCTTTCACTCTTACTGGAATTAAGTAACTCATTACTTAATAAAATCAGAATAGCTTTAAAAAAATGCTGTATGTTACGTCCAAATCACCTAAATCACATAAGATTGTTTTCTCTTTTTGATGTAGAAAGGTAATGCTGTTTAATGCTCAGGTTATTCAATAATGAGGTCCACAGACACTGTGATGACGTACTGGATTAATAAGGTCAAAATGCTTGTTCTTCAAAAATAAGAATTTTCTAGTGAAATTTCCTTCTCCTTTCAGATTTCAATAACTATATCTCACTAAACACACTTTGTTTTTACATCTTTGAAAACTGGAATAAGTTGTTATCTGCTAGCACTATTGTGGAAAAAAAAAAAAAAAAGAAAAGACCAAAGTAGAGAGACTGATCAGGAATTATTGATGGTCACTCTGAAAGTATGAGATAGTATAGAGATTCGGAAACAAAACCATAGAAAACTGCAGGAATGACTGGGGGAGAGAGGAGTGAAGTCACTTTTCAAAGACATACTAGACTTCATATTGGGGTTCACACTTCCAAAACCAGGTCACTCGGAGATTCGTCTCAGAAATAATTTATTCCTTCATGGCTAGTTTTGTGTCACATCTGCTTTAGATTGAGTAACATAAATTGACATTAAGAAAACCTATATTGAGTTCTATCTTATTTTTTAGCATAACATCCATTTATTTTTCTGTGGGCAAATGTTCATAGCAGTGAAAAAATTCTGTTAATAATCAAGGGTAAAAACACTCTTGAGATGCTTCCTCTTCAGCACCAGCAAGAAAAATGTTTTCATAATAGCTATGAACAGGAGTTGCAAGTGTCTTCAGCTATTCACTGCTATTGCTTTGCAGTCAGCTTTTCATCACTGTCTGAAACTTGGGTTACATATGTTGCTGCAGGAACTCCTTTTTCCTCATCAGTTCTCAGCAGTTCAGCATTAAACATATCTGATTACTTAATATGTACCATTAGGTTAGTAATGAATAATTGCTGAAATGGTTTCCTTCAGTGAATGAGTGGCTGACATTTTTTTGGTGTCTTTTATTTGAAGAGCTTAAGTTAATTGAACTCTAAATTAAAACCTTCATTCTGAATTTCTGAATTTCTGAAGCCAGTGACATTTTTGTCATGACTTTAAGGGGAAACACATGAGGCCACATGGGCGTAATTTGTGAATTCCTTAGCTGTATGTCTGGTACTTCTGAGGCACCAGTATGAATCATATTAAAAATATGAACAGAATTGCTGTCCCAAAATCAATGCTATGCCCTCTGCAGCTGAGAATAAATTTTGGAGCAGCTGGAGTTTTTTTCAGTATGAAAGTCTTTAGAATCTCTGTCTGAAGGGGAATGAGTAACCACTGCTGGAAAAAGTAGGCCCAGATCTCATGTACTCATCCTGAAATCTCCGTTCTCAAAAAGGTACTTCATTATGCTTAGAAATGTAGATATTTAGACGTATGCATTTAATATATACATTTAATGCAGTGAAAGTAATGAGAACACTTACATGTTTAAGTGGTGGCTAGGTAGTACAGAATAAGATTGACAAGAAAAAAAAGATAGAAGGGAAGAGGCAGATGTGCAGCAAAGTAGAACCAGGTTATTTCTATTATAGAAAATTATTGTATCTATTTTCTAACAAAAGGTGAGTAGGATTTTTGCTGGAAGCATCCACCAGTATTTTAAATGGTCTGGTTGTAGATTAAATGAAATACAAAAGGAAGGAGGAGGTTTAATGTAGAGGAGTAAATGAAGTATAGAAATAATTGATGCTTTTGTTCACTAGTGAAATTGATTGAAAAACAAGTTGAATTAAATCACAACTTAGAATTATTTTTTTCCCCTACATCTTCATTTCTAAGTTGACTAAAACATAAGTCTTTGGTCTTCTAAGTCTGTAAGGTTTGCTCTAATTTTTATAAGCTTTAAAAACTTAAATGTAAAAAAAAATTATTAACTGGACAATTTCATTTTGAGAAAAGAAGCTAAATATATCCAACAATACTGAATTTTCCAATACTTTTTCAGTTCTTCCTCTTAAAAATTAAATAATCTTCATAGCAAAGCCTTTGAGATTTTTTGAGCATGTGTTTTAACAAACGCTATATTGGAGAAGGAATATCTTGCAAGTTTACTGACGATGGATCTGAAACAGTCTATCACAAAAGACTCTAAAGATATCTAGGAGGACTGTGATGTCCTCGTCACTGAACATTAGTAGATCAATAAAAAGGAGAAATGGAGCAGTAGTTCTAAACTTCGGACTGTGAAATACAGGATTATTTGGTTTATGACCCTATTTTAACTGCTGTGATCTCCCTTGAGGTCACAACTGCTAGTTTGGGAACCACTGACTTAGGATGAAGCATTAGCCAGGAGGTGCAGAAATGAAGCTTGACAGCCGGCAGATATGCCTTCCAGCAGAGAAAATTCCCCATACTGTTATGAACTGCTGGGTCTGTAAAACAAAGAAGGTGCTCTCTGTTGGCTTGTTTTGATGTAAGTGAAAAAAAAACTATGAAGAGGTACGCTAACAATCTCTTGTTAGCCTGTATTTGAGTTCATTTAAGGTAAAAGTATAAACTAGAATAGCTGTGCCCCCACATCTGCATTACCTCTATGTGAACATTTGACAAGTTACTTTATTCACATTTGTTTCTTATTGTCTAATAATGATTAAAATTGCTTCTCAATAATATTTCTGTGTTTGTAGCAGTCTAAGTAAAACTTTACATTTTGAAGTAGCCTGTAGTAATGATTTCTGTTATTATGCAGCAGTAAGCTGGCAGCCTTTAATAGATGATGCCTAATCAGCTACTGGGTACAACAGCTGAAGATCATACTTGGGCTGCAGAGAAAAATAAAGCCAAATTTAAGCTTACATTTACAGAGTTGGAAGTAGTGACAAGGATTCTCTACTAGGGCTTTATGCACGGAACAAAAATTACAGTCTGCTCAGTTATTTTAGGAAGTTATCTCTGTGGGTGCTGAGGAGTCTGATGGAAAAATAAAGATATGCATATAAACATTATTCATAGTTTATATTAATGGACCTTTATTTGATTTTTCCTTCTTTTATTTCAGAAGTATTTTATAACAGTAGCAGTTAGGAACTGGTGTGTGTGTGTGTGCCTTTATTATTAATTGCTTATTTGTCATGTGTTCATAGGAGTTGAGGACTGTATTGAATTTCATGATGAATGAATACACAGGAGTATAACATTTCTTTCTTCAACTGTTTACAAACTAAAATCAGATTGAGTTATCAATGGATACTGATGGATATGTCTGCTTGCATCTATAAGGTTACAAACTACCATATTTGCACAACCAGATATCTTAATAGGCGCCGACATAAAGTTTCATGGCCATGTGAGGTGGGTTGTCACCACTCCCATCATACGCAGACAGCCCTTATGTCCAGAATAACCATATAAGTAAAAACTTCTGACTCAGAATGAATGTGGGAAATCCTATTTAGTGAATTTAGTATCTCATACTTAATCCTTGATCATAAAACTTACACTTCGCTGCTTAGGCTTGTGTTAAAAGAAATATCTCTAATGTTGTTTGAAAAACAAAATAAAGCAAACTATAATGGAATTTTAGAAAGATGGGAAGATAATATCTTACAGTAGAAAGAAAATTAAGTGTAAGAAGTATTGAAGAGGCAGACTGTTCAAGAGCAGAGTGAGCATTTTAGAAGTTCATAGGAAGAATGAGGCAAGAATGAAGTAATGTGGAATTAATTGTAGCTTACTTTATTCCATATGTCTGAAAAACCTGAATTGGCTTCATTTCTGCATATTCAATGGTTCCATTCAGAAGTTTCTGCATGTCTATTAGAGACATCATAGTTCTGCTTTCAGTACAGGAAATAATGCTATTCTAAATATCAGTTTCCTGATCATTTTTAATTTAATTTCCATTCATCATTTTTGATGAATTGTGACTACTGTCTAGTGAGTAATATCTTGTGATTACCCCTCTCTCTTAAGAGCCTGGAGTATGACTGACTCCCATAGAAAGTACTATTCTGCAGATAAATTTTTAATTATTATTTGGAATTGTTTAGGATACCCAGATGAAAGATGCAGGAAGTGAAGAATGGCAACATGCTGTAGAATGACATTAATTTACAGTAATTGGCATATCCAGTGCAATCACTGAATTTTATGAAACAGTCAATAAGGAGCAAATCACACTTATTTGCTGTCACAAGGCTTAGACTGCCTCTCTTGTTGCAGCAGCTGTGATTCATTTCCTCTATGCAGTGAGAAGAAAATGGTTTCCTGGGGCAGAGAAAGGGTCAGAAAGTGTCAAAAGTTGCTTTTTCGCATACGTGAAAAGCACCAGAAATATTCAAAACATTAGAATCTCAGAATCGTAAAATCATAGGGTTGGAAGGGACCTCTGGAGATCGTCTAGACCAACCCCCGCCAGAGAAAGGCCGCCTTAGAG